>NW_026507547.1:0-23024 GCF_026875155.1 Cherax quadricarinatus
GTGTGCCCCTAACCACAACTAACACCCCCTTGAAACTGGGCAACTACCTGAGGTTTGGAAGAAGCAAAATGTAGTCCCATTTTTAAGAAAGGAGACAGAAACGGGCACTAAACTATAGACCTGTGTCACTGACGTGTATAGTATGCAAAGTTATGGAGATTATCAGGAGAGTGGTGGAGCACCTGGAACGGAACAAGATTATAAACGACAACCAGCACGAATTCATTGAAGGCAAATCCTGTACAAACCTTCTGGAGTTTTTATGACAAAGTAACAGAAGTAAGACACGAGAGAGAGGGGGTGGGTTGATTGCATTTTTCTGGACTGCAGGAAAGCCTTCGACACAGTTCCTCACAAGAGATTACTGCAATGGATCAGAGAATACCTGACAGGGAGGTACAACTAGTCATGTACGTGTTGAGGTATAACAATGGCCCGGACTTGGACGAGCGGGTCCACCCGGGTTCAGTCCTTGGAACCAGTGCTAATTTTTTGTATATAAGAATGTCATGATGGAAGGGATAGACCTCAGAGTTCCCCCTGTTCGCAGATGATGTAAGTTAATTAAGAGAAATTAAATCAATGAGATCAGGCAGGACTACAAAGAGGCCTGGATCAGGCTGAACACGTGATCCGCAACTGGCTTCTCGTATTCAAACCCTGCAAATGCCAAAGTCATGAAGATTGGGAAAGGGCAAAGAAGACGCAGAGTATAGGCTAGGTGGACAAAGATTGCAAACTTCACTCAAAGAGAAGATCTGGGTGAAGCATAACACCGAGCACGTCTTCCGGAAGCACACACAACCATATAACTGCTGCAGCACTATGGGGCGCCTGGCAAACATGAGAATAGCGTTCCGAGATCCATAGTAAGGAATCGTTCAAGACACGGTAACACTGTTTACGTCAGCTCATACATGGAGTATGCAGTACTAGCTTGGAACCCACACCTGGTCAAGCACGTCAAGGAATTTAGAGAGTAAGACACATGTGCAACATCTGGTACTTATTTTGTAGACGTTTCTCGCCATCCAGTGGCTTTATCAATACAAATCTAGGACATAACATGAAGACAGTAGAACTATGTACAGAAGATGAGATAATCATCCTCAACCTAGGGGTAGGTGCAAACAGCACCATAGTCGTTGGAGATTCTGAAGCAGAAGAAAAGAATCCTGGCGCTTATAAAGTAACGTCAAGTTGGAAGCAGCAACGAGGGCAAAAAAAAAAATAAAATTTTTTTCCCCCACTGGTAGGCGGATTTCCCCAGTGGAAGTATGTCCCTCCCAAAGAGATGGTTAGTTTTGTAGAGTAGTTTCATAGTCGTTGAAGGTTATGTACGTGTCCTCAAAATTAATATTCCATGATGTTGCAGTGTCTACAAGTTGTGTACGAATGGTATACAATACGATCGACAAGATGGATAGTAAAGACACATGTGCAACATGTTCTCATGTGTAAGACACATGTGCAACAGTTGCACATGTGTATTACTCTCAACTGTGCCATGAGTAAGACACATGTGCAACATGTTGCACATGGACCTTACTATCATCTTGTCGGTATTGTATACCATTCGTACACAAGAAACTAAGAGAAAGTGCAAAGGTTTGCGACAAGGTTAGTTCAGCCGTAGCTAAGGGAATGTTCTACGGAAGAAAGGTTAAGGAATCGGCCTGGCTACACTGAAGACAGGAGGAGTTAAGAGAGACATATAACGACATACAAAAATACTGCGTGGAATAGATAAGGTGGACAGGAGACAGGATGTTCCAGAAGAGGGGACAGAGAAGCAAGGGGGTCATAATTGGAAGTTGAAAGACTCAGAAACGAGTCAAATTGATGTTAGGAGTATTTTTCTTCAGTCAACAGAGTAGTCAAAGAAGTGGAATAGTCTGGCAAGTATGCATTGGAGCAGGAACAATACCCGAGATGATAGAAGCTCAGAGTAGAGAGAGAGACCTAGTAGAGACCAGTGAAGGAAGCGGGCCAGGAATCTGAGTCTCGACGCCTACAACCACACTTAATGTGAGTACAATGAGGTGAGTACACACACACACACACGGATGCAACTATAAATTCTCCAGGAAAACTGCTAAGAGAGGAAGATACGTACTACTCTCCAGAAAACGGACAGAAACGTTGTAATACTTTTCGCCAGAACATTTATTATTTTACGAAGTGTTGTCTGAGAGTGTTTAAGAGAAGTTGTGTGTGTGTGTGGTGTGTGTGTGGGGGGTATGTGTGTGTGTGTGTGTGTGTGTGTATGTGTGTGTGTGTGTGTGTGTTTTGTGTGTGTGTGTGTGTGTGTGTGTGTATGTGTGTGTGTGTGAGTGTGTGTGTGTGTGTGTGTGTGTGTGGTGACAAGAAGAGAGACAATTACAAATTCTTTTGATTATGATCTTGACGTTCCCACAAAATTATACCAGGTTCTACAAATCTCACAAAGTTCCCAACAAATCATACGAGAATTTCCTTATGAATTTCTGTGCACATGTTACTTGCACAGTTCATCATCGCCATGATGATACAGCAATCAAGATTCTATTTATTACTATTAATACTTCAACATGGTGGGTTTTCATCTCAAAATAATTGTATTTTTTTTCAACCAGATCCGGCATGAAAACTTGTGTGTTATTGTTGATTATTATTAAAAAAAATTAGTAGTAATAGTGATGTGGTAAGAGTAGAAGTAAAGTAATAGTAACGGTGAAAGTATTAGAAGGCAACGTTTTATCTTTTTATTAATATAATATACTAATATTACATCACAAGCATGTTTACCGCGAGTAATGTAACTTAGTGACATTGTTAACCGACGTCCCACACACTGCACACTGCCATTAAGTATTAAATTATTATTATTATATTATTATTTATTATTTATTATTATTATTTTATTATAAATTAGTAGTAGAAATGAGTAGTAATTATGGATAAATAACTCTAGTGAGGGGTTCATGTCATTGTGGGGAATTTGAGAATAATCAGGTTCATTTAATGAAACATAGATCATTTCCACTCGACCAGATCCTTTTACAACCAGATCAAGAGGTGGCGGATTTATTTTTTGACTCAATAGTATGAAGTATCTTAGCATCACAAAGTACATCTTCATCTCAGTAAGGACAACAAACACGAGAGAGATGAGGGAAGGGGAAGCTGGACGGCTTCTGATTGTGGAGGCGGGCGAGGGGTGGGACACACCCTTTGACCAATCTGCTGTGTGAGCCTTCAGAACCTCAGTCACCTCTCCGTACCGTCAAGAGGGAGAAGGTAGCCGGGGCGTTGTCGCTCCAGTCGCCAGACCCCGGTATGAGAGCTTTAAAAAAAAAAACAGAGTGATTCTTCACTTAAAACTATCCTTCTCTGAGTCCACAAAATCTTACAGAAACAATATGTATACAAATCTCGCTGAAGATCACCCGCTGCCTGTTCTATTATATTAAGAATACTACTAAATCATACTAAAGTGAAGAGTTAAGTTCATCGTGTCAAGCAGTGGTCAGTGACGATCGAAAATATAACTTCTTCAGCTTTACTTATTTAAAAGATATATATATATAAATAATATATATATAAATATATATAAAATATAAAATAAAAAAAATAATCAACAGGTGTAATCAAACGCAATGCTTTCAATCCAAAACCAATTAGTATAAGCACCTTTCTTTAAATTAGTAAAATAGTCCATCGAGTATAGTAAGACAACGAAAGAATCACACTGAGGATTATCAGTGTGTTGCAAGCGATCTACACTGGGTATTACCATGTGTGTTGCAAGTCACAACTGGGATTACCAGGTGTGTTTGCAAGTCACACTGGGGATTACCAGGTGAGTTGCAAGTCACACTGAGGATCACCAGGTGTTGCAAGAACCTCACTGGGGATTACCATGTGTGTTGCAAGAGTTACAACTGGGATTACCAGTTGGTTTGCAAGAGTCAACTGTGAGATGATTACCAGGTGTTGCAAGAGTTAGCACTGGGGATTACCAGGTGTGTTGCTAAGTTGACTGAACCACGAGTAATACCTTGGAGACTCGTGGAGAGACAGGCAGCAACGCAAGCACTCTTGCCCTGTGACTGGGACTCACAGCAACACAAGCACTCTTGCCTTGTGACTGGACTCAGGAGCAACACAAGCCCTCTTGCCTGTGACTGGACTCAGGCAGCAACACAAGCACTCTTTGCCTGTGACTTGGGACTCAGGCAGCAACACAACACTCCTTTGTCCTGTGACTGGGAACTCACACTACAGGTACCAGCCAGTTTTAACACTGACCACCCCGTGCAGAATCTTGCTTGCCTCAGCGTGTGGTACATGGAAGGTACAGTATACAGGGAATACAGTGTAGGAGATACAGTAGTGAAGGAAATAGTACTATGGGTATAGAGTTGGTGCGGTAACACATGGCCAGAGTGGTACGATACTGAAGTTCTGAGGATACAGAGGGACAGGAATAGTGGTTTGTGAATAAGTAAGTACAAGAAATACAGTGGGTATAGAAATAAAGATTTGGGACGCCGTGATACAAGATAGCGGTTCGACGATACAAGGGAGAGAAAATACAGTTGTATGGGATAATAATAGGTGACAGGACTCTGTGGTAACGGATATACAAGTGGTAGAAACACTATTGTATGCAAATATAGTGACAGTTGAATAGATGGTAATGTGAACATAGTTTAAGGTTTACGAATATAAATATATATATATAAATATATATATTTTATATGAAAGACAAGCCATGGGGGGTGAAATCTTCCAGCTAGAAGCTTGCAACCCCCTCGTGGCTTGTGTTGCATTGTTAGGATCTACTGTGTTATGATTTGAATTGTATATATATATACAAATATATAAATATATATATATATATATATTATATATATATATATATTATATTTATATATATATATAAATATATATATATATATATATATATATATATATCTATATAGT
Organism: Cherax quadricarinatus; assembly: GCF_026875155.1. NCBI lineage: Eukaryota > Metazoa > Arthropoda > Malacostraca > Decapoda > Parastacidae > Cherax > Cherax quadricarinatus. Next base: position 4,969 of record NW_026507547.1, read on the forward strand.
GTGCCGAATAGATAAAACTGGTCAGTTTTTAACACGAACATTTAAAATTATGTCCTTTCTAACATTTTTCTCTTATAACGTATATAAGAGTAATATTTTATTACATAATATTGTACAAAAGATTTAAGAGATGCATTGTTGCTATAAAGAGGGCCATATACAGTTCATGAGTATGGTTAGAGATACATGTCTAGTACATATTGTTACGTGGATTGTACTCACTGATTAAAATGCGAAAAATATCATTCAGCCCTCAGAGCTGAGGGCGCGTGCCCAAGTACAACAGGCATTAACCCTCTGACAGCTTACAGATATCTTTTCTTATTTAGTTTTATTAAAAATTAATAATTTGCACCAAAAGAAAACCTTAGAAAACTTACCTAACCTTGTTAAAATAAGCAACAGACTTTTATTTGTCCACAATCCAACTAAATATGGTTTAGATATATTTTCATAAGTTAATAAAAAACAAACACCATGAAATCATAATTTTTTATCGTTAGGATCAGAATGGTTTTTGTGAATTAGTGCGCATATACAAATTTTCGCTTGCTTATCGTCAAGAAGAGCGTTGTAATTTAAGCCATCATTCCTACAGGATCGAATGACTGTGTAAATAAGAGTGACATTTACATTATGTGGCCTCATGAATCGAGACCATGTGTCGTGGGTCGAATCCCCTACCCTGTCCGCAGTTTGAAAATTATTCAAAACCACTTGTTGTTTTCATTACTATAAATATGAGAAGTCACGAAAGCGCATGAATTTCACTATTATTTCGTCACATCACAGTGTTAATCTGTGTAGTATTATATATAACAACCCTGTGTAGTAGAATGATAGCTCTAGCCTTTTCGTGTTGCAATCAACACATCATCAGGAACTTACAAAATTTCAGAAAGAGAAGGCTGTCCAAGTAAGTACTTTCCAAGGACCGTCTTCACTGGATGAGTGAGGGAGGGAGGAGAGAGGAGGTACAGGAAATGTCCCCCAGGCACAACAGTGGCCCACAGCCATAGTGGATGAATATATAGCTTAAGAAAATCCCACAATATCATTGTACTGTATAAAAAGCCTAAACAAATAATGTGGCAATAATAAAATTTCGTATTATATTCCGCGATGACATCAATAACTTTACAACACCATAATATATGGTCAGCTGGATAAAAAAGATTAAAAGTCTCTGGCAATTGTAGGTAGCCTCCAAAGGACGAGAAAACGAAAACATATAGAAGGAAGACTCTAAAAGTTATGTAAAGGAAAGCTGGCTCATCATATAAACTCATATAAAGAGGAGGCATCTGCAATAACAAGAAAGAGGGACACAGATACAATAATATCAAAAGAAGCAGCTGTTCCATTCAATTTTTTTTTCCATCCCAGCTTTCCAGACTGCAATTTTTCCCACGATCCTGTAACTTTTTGTTAAGATATTTGCATCTTCTCGATGAACGTGACCCTAATTTTTTTCCATTACGTCTTTATGTTCCGAGTATTAATTCTTCTCCTCTTACTCCCGGAGTTCCGCTAAATAAGCGTCGTCTCATTCATTTTACCTTCAAATCCTTTTTTCACTGCTCGAAATTCGGAAGTCCTGTCCAACCTAACATAAGTCTCCTCTTCAGAAATCCTGCTTGCCTGACCCCCAGTCGCTGTGTTTCTTCTAGGTATCCTTCCACAATATTCTCAAAACTTTATACTTAGCGTTGATGCATGGTTTTTGAAAAACCGACAAGTTTTGAAGATTGAGAAACTTAAGCAGCATATGGGAATCTTGAATCAGGCAACGTTCGCCACACAGTGCTTCATCAGTCCAATACAAAAAGGAGAAGCGTAAGGAGAGGAAGAGTAGTGAGGTATTTCAGTCCCTCATCCGGAGTCCGATGTGTTCAGTCCATCAATCTTTAGAATGTCAGCATAGGCCGTAAGACGGGCTTAGTAAACTGTAGTGAGGTGAGGTGCAGCAGTGCGGAGGGCGGGGTCCATAGTGTAACCATCCACTATGTCGAAGTAGGTCTTTCGCCAAAGGTTGAACAAGTGATGATGAATTCTTTGTAACAAGACCGCATGAATGCTGCAGTTCTGACAGTTGTGCTGAATTGGTTGAAAGAACCGACAAGTTGAAGATTGGAGACACTTAAGCAGCATATGGGAAATCTTTATTCTGAAACCGTTTTCGGCCACCAGTGTCTTCAATCAGTCCAATACAAAGAGGAAGGCGTAAGGAGAGAGAGTATGAGGTATCGTCCCTCAGCCTGGAGTCGATGTGTTCAGTCCATCAATCTTGTAGAATGTACAGCATAGGCCCGTAGACTTGGCGTGATATACAGTAGTGCGGTGAGGTTGAAGCAGGCGGAGGCGGGGTCAGAGTGGTACCATCCACTAGTCGCAGTAGGTCTTCGTCAAAGGTCGAACAAGTTTTGAAGAATTCATTGTAACAAGATCCCATGATGCTGCAGTGTCTGACATTATTTGTGATGAATGGTTTGAAAAACCGACAAGTTGAAGAAGGAGACAACTTATGCAGCATAGGGAATCTTTATTCAGGAAACGAATCGCCACACAGTGGCTGTCATCAGTCCAATGCAAAGAGGAAGGCGTAAGGAGAGGGAGGAGTATGAACATGTAATCAGTCCTTCAGCCTGAGTCGAAGTGTTCAGTCCCATCACTTGTAGAATGTACAGCATAGGGCCTGTAGACTGGCATAGTACTGTAGTGAGGTTAGGTTAAGCAGGCGAGCGGTGTCATAGTGGTACCATCCACTATCGAAAGTAGGTCTTCGTCAAAGGTTGAACACGTGTTGAAGAATTCATTGTAACCAGATCCCATGGCTGCAGTGTCTGACAGTTGTGATGAATGGTTTGAAAAACCGACAAGTTTGAAGATTGAGACACTTATGCAGCAATATGGGAAATCGTTATCAGGAAACTTTCGCCACATAGTGGGCTGTCAACATCCAATACAAAAAGGGCAGCGTATGGAGAGGAGGAGATAAGAGTAATCATCCCCTCAGACTGGAGTCGATGTGTTTCAGATCCATCAATCTTGTAGAATGTACACATAGGGCCGTAGACGTGGCTTAATATACTGTATTGAGGTTGAGGTGAAGCAGGCGGAGTGCGGGTCATAGTGTACCATCCACTATTTCGAAGTAGGTCTTCGTCAAAGGTTGATCAATGTTGAAGCATTCTTTGTAACAAGATCCCATGAAGCTGCAGTGTCTGACAGTTGTGATGAATGGTATTTTGAAAAACCGACAAGTTGAAGATTGAGACACTATGCAGCAATATGGGAATCTTTATTCAGGAAACGTTTCGCCACACAGTGGCTTCAACAGTCCAATGCAAAGAGGAAGGCTAAGGAGAAGGAGAGTATGAGGAAGTCAGTCCTTCAGCCTGGATCGATGAGTTCCGTCCATCATCATGTAGAATGAACAGCTTTAGGGGCCGTAGACGTGGCTTATATACTGTAGTGAGGTGAGTGAAGCAGGCGGAGGTGGGTCATAGTGGTAACCATCCACTAAGTCTAATTAGGTCTTCGACCAATAGGTTGAACAAGTGTTTGAAGAATACTTTGTAACAAGATCCATTGATGCTGGCAGTGTCCAGACATTGTGATATGGTTTGAAAAACCGCAACATAGAAGATTGAGACACTTTATCCTCATAATAAGCTGCATACGTGTCTCAAACTTCATACACGACGGTATTTTTCAACCAGCCTCACAACTGTCAGACATGCAGCCTCATGGATCTTGTTTACAAAGAATTCTTCAACACTTGTTCAACCTTTGGACAAGACCAACTCGACTAGTGGAAGGGAACCACTATGACCCCGCTCCGCTGCTTCACCGCACCTCACTACAGTATATAAGCACTATCTACGCCTATGCTGTACATTCTACAAGATTGATGGGACTGAACACATCGACTCCAGCCTGAGGGACTGATTTACCTCATACTCTCCTCTCGTTACGCTTCCTCTTTTGTTTGGACAGATTGAAGCACTGTATGTCCCGGGGGAAACGATTCCTGAATAAAAAGATTCCCATAATGCTGCAAAAGTGTCCTCAATCTTCAACTTTTCGGTTTTCGAAACCCCTTCATCACAACTGGTCAGACACTGCAGTCATCAGGATATTTTGTTACAAAGAATTCCTCAACACAGTTCAACCTTTGGACGAAGACCTACTTCGACTAGTGGATGGGTACCTGACAATGACCCGCCTCCGCCGCTACACCTCACCTCACTACAGTATATAAGCCACGTCCTACGCACCAATGCAGTACATTTCTACAAGATTGCTGACTGAACACATCGACTCCAGGCTGAAGGACTGATACCTCATACTCCTCTCCTTACGCCTTCCTCTTTGCATTGGACTGATGAGCCACTGTGTGGCGAAACTTTCCTGAATAAAGATTTCCATAGCTGCCATAAGTTCTAAATCTTAATTCATAGCAATCGCTCTTAGCGGCCTCCCTGGTTTCATTTCTCTTATACCGTATCTATTTAAAGCGAAAGTAAAAGCTCAGTCTTTCTGGTTCAGTTTGCCTCTCTCTCTCACTCTCTCTCTCTCTGCACCTCGTCGTCTCTCTCTCTCTCTCTTTTACACAAGGTATGACAAGGTAGTTAAGGATCCATAACTTTAGTGACCAGCTATTGACAAATTAAGGATTCCTAACTTTATTGACAAGCTAAGAGGCTGTTTCCTACATCAGTTCCTTTGAAACATTTTTAGTGTTATGAAACATACAAGTAGGGAACAGGGTGAAGTTGGAGCCATCTGTGGGCCAGTATTTTCATTTGATCAACTGACTTTATCTCGTTGATATCATAAAGCTGTACGAATGTGTTCCATACTTAAGTCATCCTGGGTATCAATGAAATCGCATATGAAATTGATGTTTCTGGAGACGGGTACAGCCAGATTGAAGCTACTGTTTTCTGCCCGTCTTGTGGTATAGCAGCTTGCTTCTCGCTGTCCTCGAAGTGGACCCAGGTTGGCCTTGTACATAACAGTAAGGCCGCTCACATCCCTCCTATGTTGAAGGCTCTGCTGAAATGACAGGATCATCCAGGATGGGTCCAGGCTAGAGATGAGAACGTCTTGCTCTGTTTCTCTACACTGTCAAGCAGTCGCAGATGATGGGGGAAGGGGCAAACAAACCAGAAGTGAGCATATTCAAGTGGAGCGTACTTGTCCTTATACAGAATCTTGCAACCCTACAGTTTGAGCAAATGCGAGTATACATGAAGGGCTGAACGCTTCCTGGCTGCCTTGTTTGCAACATTACAACGTGAAATTCTTCATGGTCCGTTTGAAGTCTAATCACCAAGTATAATCCCCTTCTTCCCCCCGGGTACTAACACCTCCCATTTCAAATACTTACTACTTACGTACTGCTCTGGCATTAACCTCCAAAATTTGTGCCTAAAGTCATCATTTTTGTTTTCCCTTTTGTGTTTTTCCTCAGGTGCAAATATTACCTGCAATCGGTTTCCCCAGGCTGATAATAGCTCTAAGCTGATGAAATGAAAGTAGCATAGAAGCAGCTGGCATTTCATTCTCGTGGATAAATATAATGTTTCAGAGTACATTCGTCCCTGCATATGCTTGGGATTCTCTGGGATGAGAAGAAGGAGTCTTGAAGCAGACATTCCATAACAATGGCCAAAGCACACTTCCCTGTGGAACACTTGCCCCAATGGGATGTTCTTGCTGATTCTGTTCCACTGAGGAGATAAAGTGTAGAGCCTGCAATCCTAGTGCTTGCAGTTTTGCCAAGAGGCCCTGGTGCCACACACTCGGTCGAAAGCACCAGGCCATGTCCAGTGCTACCACACAGCTGACTTCGGATTCATCCTGACTGTGCCCAGATTTAGTGAGAGGTTTTAACAACATATCACGCACAAGTAACCTTTCCTGAAGCAATGACGCCACAAAGTTTGAGTGGTAAGTCAAAAAACTCTGTCAATTGTCTTGAGATTATGTCACAATGATCTTGATAGTGACTGACAGAGTGGACACTGGTCATGTACATTGCTGATTTCTGCTCTCTACTCTTCTTTGTGTAAACAGGGACTACAATTGGCCTCCTTTCCACAGAGAAGTGCAATTTACACTAACTAGGCAGTTGCTGAATAGCGAGTTAGATGTGCTACTAGCGGTCTGCACATCTACTCAGCAGTACTTGGCTCAACTTGTCTAGGCCCACAGCCTTTTCCCTGGTCAAGCGATTAAGATGAGAGCATCTGCCTTATTGTCACCATTGACAATTTTGACAGTTTCTTGCAGCTAGCCAGGAGGGTCCCTTGCTGATCAGAAACTTTGGCATTTTTGGTATGCAAAGTGTTCGGCATAGAGGTCCCGCCTTCACTTGACTACTAGTAGAGTTGTCCATCCTGTCGTATTAAGGTGAATAGTTCATCAGGCAGAAAACCTTGTCTGTCCTGACCCAGGACCACAGGTTTGGAGCCTCCTAGCCATGATGCTAGCTTTCTTTTGTGTCCACCTCCTATTTAGCAATGGCCCACTTTTGAACCTTCACCCATATGCCTACAGGCTTGCCCTGTGCCGAGTCCTGTTATATGTAGTGGGATGTATCTTAAAACACTTTGCCAGCCTAGCAGTAGCAGCCTCGTCTACAACGAAAGCCGAACCAAGGTTTATCTGTAGGCTTCGTCACAAGCTGCAGGTGAGGGTGTGTTCCTTGTAAGATTAAGGATGTGATCAGAAAAGTAACTCAACGTGGTTGTCAACATTCCATCTCCTCTCTCTCTCTGTTTTTTTTTTTTTTACACAGGATGTCACAAGTAAGGATCCCTAGCTTTATTTGCAAGCGTAAGATCTGTTACCACATCACATCATTTGAAATCATTTAGTGTTATGAGACATACAAGTAGGGAACAGGATGAAGTTGGAGCCAACTGTCGGGCCAGCATTTTCATTTGATCAACTGAATTTATCTCGTTGACATCATTATGCGTACGAATTGTTTCATACTCGATGTCACCTGGGTATATAATGATCCTCAGATGAGTGATGGTCATGGAGAAGGGTACAGCCACAGTGAAAGTTCTGCTTTCTGTCCGTCTTGTGGCAATAAATAAAAAAAAAAAAAAAAGCTTGTTTATCAATCACGCTGTCCTCAAAGTGGATCCAAGTGTGGTACGTTTGACAATATTGGCCTGTACAATAACAGTAAGGGCCACCCACATCCCTCCTATGTTGAAGCTCTGCTGAATGACAGATCTATCCAGTATGTCCAGCGAGAGATGAGACTTCTTGCTCTGTTCTCTACTCTGTCAAGCAGTCGCATGTGAGAGGGGGGCAAGGCAAACCAAGAAAGGGAGCATACTCAAGGTGTGAGCGTACATGAGCCTCGTACAGGATCTTGCAACCCCTACTGTCAAGCAATGCGAGCTACGCGAAGTGCTGTAAGCTTCCTGGGCTGCCTTGTTTGCAAGATTTACAACATGGTCTTCCATGTTTAGTTTTGAAGTCAATTTCACGCCAAGGATATCAACTTCTCAGTGCCAAAACCCTCCCAATCTTCCTTACTTACTGCACCAGCATTACCATCAATGGTGCCTAGAGAACGATCACATTTGCGTTTTCTCAGGTGCAAATGTTACTTGCCATCTATTTCCCCAAGCTGATATAGCACTCAAGCTGGTGATTGATGTAGCTTAGAGCACTGGCATTTTTCTCTTTGGATAAGTAAAGGTCAGTGTACTTCGGAGCTGCAAATGCATGTGATTTCTGGATGAGATGAAGAAGGTCCATTGAAGTAACAATTCCACACCAAGTGGACCCAGCAACTCTTCCTTGTGGAACCACTTGCCCCAGTAGGAATGTCTTGCTGATACTCATTCCATTGAAAACTACACTTATAGATCTACCGATGAAGGTAATCACTGAGGAGACATAGCTTAGAGCCTGCAATTCCCAGTGCTTGAAGTTTTGCTAAGAGGCCCGGTGCCACACCCGGTCGAAAGCACCAGCTATGTAAAGTGCTACCACACAAGCTGACTTGGATTCTACCAGAGACTGGTGCCACTTAGTGTAATTTTAACAACAATCATCAGCAGAGTAACCTTTCCGAAGCCAATATTGACGATCACAAAGTAGTGAGTGGTATCAAAAAACTCTGGTCTTTGTCTAAGAGATTATTGTCTCAGATTCTTACCATGAATGAACAGAGTGACACTGGTCTGTAATTGCTGATTTCTGATCTGCTTTTTCTTTTTGGAACAGGGACTACATTTCCTCTTTCTATAGAGAGAGCATTTACACTGTACTAGGCATGCTGTAAGATGCGAGTTAGAGTTGCTGCAAGCTGTGTCTGCACATCTTTCAACAATTCATGGGCACAACGTTGTCGTGGCCCACAGCCTTTTCATGGTCAGCAATTTAAGAAGGAAAAAGCACCTCCTCCTGCCTTAATGTCACTACATTGACAAGTTTTGACACAGTTTCTTGCAGCTACCCAAGGAGGGTCCCTTGCTGGGTCAGGAACTTGCATTTTGTTAGCAGAAGTTTCAGCAAAGAGGTCCACCTTCTCTGACTACAGTAGAAGTGGTCCCAACCTGTCGATTTAAGAGGTGGAATGAGTTCATCAGGCGATAACCTGTCTGTCCTTGACCAGGACCACCAGGTTTTGAGCCTACCTTAAACCTGATGTACATAGCTTTCTTTTAGTGTCCCACCTCCTTTATCAATAGGCCCACTTTTGAACGTCACCCATATGCCTCACATTGCGTGTGCAAATTTCCTGTTATAGGTGGTAGGGATGATCTTCTAATACCTTCGCCATTGCATTGTACTTACATACAGCCTCTCTAACAACGGAAAGCCCAACCAAGGCTGATCTGTATGCTTCGTCAACTATTGCCGTGAGGAATGTTCTTGTTGTAATTAAGGATTGTCCAGTGAAGGCTTCACTTGGTGTCAATCATCCCTTGGAGAATAGATTCCAATCTGTGGTGGCGGAGCTCGAGCAAAGGGCTGGCCAGTTTCCTCTTCCCATAGCCAGGTGTGCGTGTGGACTCCTCTCCTCGTTCTGTTGGGATCTTAAGTGTCGTAAAAAACAGCCTTGTGTTCCACGATCCACCTAGCCGAGGGGTTGAACAAGTGACATCCTTCTGCCAGATCACTCACTACTGGGTCAAGGTAGAGCCAGAGATGAGAGTAGGGAAATCAACGAAGTTTTCTCATAGTCAAACACTGCAAGAAGGGTCATCAAAGTCCCTCTGTAAAAGGTGAGTGGTTATGAGTCACCAACAATTAAAATATGTTGACAGTTGTGTTGTATCAGAAGGAGTCAGTAATTTTCCATTAAGAAGTTGATGTGGTCTGCATGTTGCCACTGAGGTCTGTACATTGCACAAGCTAGTACAGAGGTACTAGTGTTTATATACAGACTTGAAGAAAATCATTTCAAGATGTGTGGTGGGTAAGGGGTGGCACCATCATGTGCTAGGCATTACACTTTTAGATAATCACAGCAACAACACCTCTCCCTTGCCCCTTGCCTGTCTCTTCTCATCCATGAGGTTAGCCAGCAAGTCCTGCCAAATTTTCTGGAGTCCTGTCCCATCCAAAAATGTTAAACAACAGTAATCATGACGGGACTCGAGTGTTCAAAAACTATGTGTGAGCTCTCCAACATATCATAACCTCTAATGTTGTGCCGACAGTAAGCTGATAGACAGGCTCCTCATTGATGAAGTGGTCAGTTTGAGGTTGGAGGGTGTGTAGGAATGAAAGGTGTTCTGTCCTTGAGAGAGGTAGGGTACTGAGCAGTTGCAGGGATGAAGGTCTGTGTCTTATATAAGGCACAAAACCACCTGCTGGGTCTGGATAGTGTTCACACATTCAGAGATCCTGCTGGTTAGTTCTGAGAACAAGGTCTCAAACAGTGCCCAGTCAAGAAACCTTTTTCTTCCGACACTGGTCCTCCAGATGTCCTTTCTTGTAGCAGTTAATTACACCTGGTATCTATCGCACATGTTGTTGGGCAGTGTGCCCCTTCCGGTGACAGCGAGAATCAACAGCCGTATGTTCCCATGTGAGGTTGGACTAAGGGATTTGTTTGCACCTCCTGTGTTTTTGCAGATTTGTCCTCAAATCTGCCGCAGGAACAGTGGTTAGTGGAGGGTGAGACTGGCTGGTAATGTCTACCTCCTCCAAGACCTCTGCCCCGTCCCACCTAACATTTCTGACAGATGTGTCCCTGCTGCTCGTACTTTTGGCACATGAAGGTGACAGGTGCAGTGATAGTTCCCTGATCATTAAGTGCACCAATCTCTGGTGGAGAAGCTCCATGGCTCAGAACTTGCTATGAAGCACTGCTAACAGATTCTGGAAAAGTGTCGTCAGAGTGGCTGTACAGGTGTACGAACAGAATGGTATATGCAACTGACAAGCGGACTGGCAAGGCTGAAGCAGAAGATGTCAGTGTAGAGAATTAACCGACCCAAGGCTTCCCGTCGTTGCTGGGAAGAGGATTTGTTCCCTCTGTTGTGGCAGAGGAATTGTGTATAGAATTTCCCAAGGTTAGTGTTTTGAACCTGTCATTCTGTGGGACCTTAGGCGATGACAGAATATCCACAGTTATTTACCCCAGAGTTAAGCTCAGTGTGGACCTTCCAGTCTTTGTCAATAGTGTCACCATCAGCTGAGCAGCTTCGTCACTTGATGCAGGCTGCCAACTGGCCTTCTACAATAAGCTTGTAGGTTATCTAATGATTTGAGAGCTCATGAAGTGCCTTCCCTGTGATGGAGAACTTAGCCTGCAACTTTACAACACAGCCCAAGAGGCATTCTTGATCTTTGGACAGGAGTACCCTAGGGTATGACTTACTGAACTTCCTCCATGTAGCTCCAGGCTGTATCCACAATATCCACAGATTATGGAAATCCTTCATTTTTCTGAAATTTTCAATCCTGGCTGCAACAATTATATCTTCTTCTGGAATGCAATCTGAGTGTCGAGTAGTCTGGAACAAGTAGGGCGTCCTTACATCTAATGAAAATTTTGTCCCTTGTGGTAAAAACCCAACAAACACTGCAGTCCCTCTGGGACAATAGCCAGATGAGCGTAGAAATTCTTGCTATTTTGCGGTGTGAAGTCATCCCAGAGGAGCCTTGTAGGTTTGGTCAAGAAGTTCAACAGGAGAGAAGAGGCTGGGTGGGTGTGGGTATCGTGGGTGGGGGTGTTATAAGCGGGAGGGTAGTGAGGGCGGCAGTGGCCGACAGCTGGAAAGAAGCGTTGCCTCTCACTATCACTTAATAAACATAAAACATAAGACCGAAGGAACACTTGCATAAGGAGCCTACTGGCCCATGCGAGGCGAGGTCCAAGGTCTCCAATCCCCCAGGGTCCATAGAGAAGGAGCAGAGATGCTGTGTTGTGCCCCTAACCACAAGCTTCAACACATCCCTGAAACTGGGCAACTACCTGAGGTTTGGAAGAAGCAAATGTAGTCCCATTTTTAAGAAAGGAGACAGAAACTGGCACTAAACTATATACCTGTGTCACTGAACTGTATAGTTGCAAGTTATGGAGATTATCAGGAGATTGGTGGGGGGAGCACCTGGACGGAACAAGATTATAACGACAACCAGCACGAATTCATTGAAGCAAATCCTTTACAAAACCGTTCTGGATTTTATGACAAAGTAACAGAAGTAAGACACGAGAGAGAGGTGGGTTGATTGCATTTATCTGGACTGCAGGAAAGCCTTCGACACAGTTCCTCACAAGAGATTACTGCAATGGATCATAGAAAACCTGACAGGGAGGTACAACTAGTCATGTACGTGTTGAGGTATAACAATGGCCCGGACTTGGACGAGCGGGTCCACCCGGGTTCAGTCCTTGGAACCAGTGCTAATTTTTTGTATATAAGAATGTCATGATGGAAGGGATAGACCTCAGAGTTCCCCCTGTTCGCAGATGATGTAAGTTAATTAAGAGAAATTAAATCAATGAGATCAGGCAGGACTACAAAGAGGCCTGGATCAGGCTGAACACGTGATCCGCAACTGGCTTCTCGTATTCAAACCCTGCAAATGCCAAAGTCATGAAGATTGGGAAAGGGCAAAGAAGACGCAGAGTATAGGCTAGGTGGACAAAGATTGCAAACTTCACTCAAAGAGAAGATCTGGGTGAAGCATAACACCGAGCACGTCTTCCGGAAGCACACACAACCATATAACTGCTGCAGCACTATGGGGCGCCTGGCAAACATGAGAATAGCGTTCCGAGATCCATAGTAAGGAATCGTTCAAGACACGGTAACACTGTTTACGTCAGCTCATACATGGAGTATGCAGTACTAGCTTGGAACCCACACCTGGTCAAGCACGTCAAGGAATTTAGAGAGTAAGACACATGTGCAACATCTGGTACTTATTTTGTAGACGTTTCTCGCCATCCAGTGGCTTTATCAATACAAATCTAGGACATAACATGAAGACAGTAGAACTATGTACAGAAGATGAGATAATCATCCTCAACCTAGGGGTAGGTGCAAACAGCACCATAGTCGTTGGAGATTCTGAAGCAGAAGAAAAGAATCCTGGCGCTTATAAAGTAACGTCAAGTTGGAAGCAGCAACGAGGGCAAAAAAAAAAATAAAATTTTTTTCCCCCACTGGTAGGCGGATTTCCCCAGTGGAAGTATGTCCCTCCCAAAGAGATGGTTAGTTTTGTAGAGTAGTTTCATAGTCGTTGAAGGTTATGTACGTGTCCTCAAAATTAATATTCCATGATGTTGCAGTGTCTACAAGTTGTGTACGAATGGTATACAATACGATCGACAAGATGGATAGTAAAGACACATGTGCAACATGTTCTCATGTGTAAGACACATGTGCAACAGTTGCACATGTGTATTACTCTCAACTGTGCCATGAGTAAGACACATGTGCAACATGTTGCACATGGACCTTACTATCATCTTGTCGGTATTGTATACCATTCGTACACAAGAAACTAAGAGAAAGTGCAAAGGTTTGCGACAAGGTTAGTTCAGCCGTAGCTAAGGGAATGTTCTACGGAAGAAAGGTTAAGGAATCGGCCTGGCTACACTGAAGACAGGAGGAGTTAAGAGAGACATATAACGACATACAAAAATACTGCGTGGAATAGATAAGGTGGACAGGAGACAGGATGTTCCAGAAGAGGGGACAGAGAAGCAAGGGGGTCATAATTGGAAGTTGAAAGACTCAGAAACGAGTCAAATTGATGTTAGGAGTATTTTTCTTCAGTCAACAGAGTAGTCAAAGAAGTGGAATAGTCTGGCAAGTATGCATTGGAGCAGGAACAATACCCGAGATGATAGAAGCTCAGAGTAGAGAGAGAGACCTAGTAGAGACCAGTGAAGGAAGCGGGCCAGGAATCTGAGTCTCGACGCCTACAACCACACTTAATGTGAGTACAATGAGGTGAGTACACACACACACACACGGATGCAACTATAAATTCTCCAGGAAAACTGCTAAGAGAGGAAGATACGTACTACTCTCCAGAAAACGGACAGAAACGTTGTAATACTTTTCGCCAGAACATTTATTATTTTACGAAGTGTTGTCTGAGAGTGTTTAAGAGAAGTTGTGTGTGTGTGTGGTGTGTGTGTGGGGGGTATGTGTGTGTGTGTGTGTGTGTGTGTATGTGTGTGTGTGTGTGTGTGTTTTGTGTGTGTGTGTGTGTGTGTGTGTGTATGTGTGTGTGTGTGAGTGTGTGTGTGTGTGTGTGTGTGTGTGGTGACAAGAAGAGAGACAATTACAAATTCTTTTGATTATGATCTTGACGTTCCCACAAAATTATACCAGGTTCTACAAATCTCACAAAGTTCCCAACAAATCATACGAGAATTTCCTTATGAATTTCTGTGCACATGTTACTTGCACAGTTCATCATCGCCTGGGGATTTTTTAGTTTTATTACAAATTTCCCTAAGGACCATGTCACTTGTGACCCTAATAGTGCACAGTTTATTATGTCCTGTTCTACATAATTTATCATTACTGGAATATCGCTGGTATCCTCCTGTGTAAAAACTGAGAGGAAGTATGTGTTAAAAATTCTACACATTTCCTTATCACTGTCAGTGAGCTGACCCGAGGAACTTTTGAGTGGGCCTATCTTGTTCCCTGATCTTACTTCTGTATACCTGAAAGAATCCTTTTGGGTTAGTCTTCGATTCCTTGCAACTTTAACCTCATAATCCTTTTTGCTTTTCTAATTCCCTTTTTTATTTCTCTATTTAACTGAATATATACGGTTTCTCTCAATTGCCCTCTCCTCTTTTAATTTGCCTATATATGCCTCATCTTTTGACCAGATATTTTAATCTATTGTTTCATCCATTTAGGATCATTTTTGTTTGATCTGATTTCCCTATTTGGAACATAATTTGACTGAGCAGCTAGAACTATGCCCTGGAAAGCATCATATCGGCAACCATCACCACCTACCTGACCCTTAGTCAGGTCATTCCAGTTCAGCCCACCTAAGTAATTTTTCAGTCCTATGAAATCAGCCAAGCGAAAGTCAGGGACGGAGACTTGATTGCCATTATTAGGGGAATTCCATGAATATAAAACTGATGATTTGTGATCACTTTCCCCAAGCTCATCATAACCTCAAGATTATTAATTAGTGTTTCCCTACTGGCAAGAACCAAGTCAAGGAGGTTATTTCCCCTAGTTGGCTCTGTCACAAACTGTTTTAAAAAACAATCCTGGATCGTATCAAGAAAGTCACCTGACTCTAAATTTCCTGTCAAATTGCTCCAGTCAATCTGTCTATAGTTGAAATCTCCCATTAGCACAACATTTTCGTGTGTAGATGCCTTAACGAATTTCGTCCCATAGAAGTTTACTGCACTCCCTATCAGGATTTGGGCCCTGTAAATCACACCCAAAATTAGTTTTTCTCGGCCCTCGAGAAGCTGTAACCAAACAGATTCAGTGGCTGACGCTTCTAATTTAATATCTGTCTAACACAACAATTTAAATTGTCTCTGACATACATCGCTACTCCACCACCTTTCCTGTTGACCCTGTCAGTGTGGAATAATTTATAGCCTGTATGTGACATTCAGAGGGCATCTCTCTATCTTTCAGATTGAGCCAGGTCTCTGTTATAGCAATAATATCTATGTTTCCTGCACTTGCAATTAATCTTAGCTCATCTATCTTATTTCTTACACTCCTGCTATTAGTATAGTAAACCTTAAGGGAGCTAATCCCTTGCTGCCCTCTGCTGTCCCCCTTTGTTTGCTGACCTGATCTATTGTCTTTATTTATAAACTTCATGCTGAATGCCTTTTATACATTTACTGTTTCCAACCCAAGTGTTGCAACCTGCTTGTTTCCCACACTCACCCATACCTCTATCTATCCATCAGTTTAAAATCATAGGCATTTCACCAATGGCCTTCTCAATCGAGTCTGCAAGTGCTACCACCCCACCCCCAGAGAGATGTACCACCATCCCTTGCATACATATCATGTTTGCCATAAAAGTTGTTCCAGTTGTCAATGAATGGGATTGCAAGTTCCTTGCAGTATCTGTCTAGCCAGCAATTTACACCAATTGCCCTAGACAACCATTCATTTCCTACTCCCCTTCTAGGCAAGATGCTACATATGATTGGGATCCCTCCCTTAGACTTAATGAAATCTATAGCTGACCTGTACTTATCTAGCAGCTCTTCTCTCCTACCCTTCCCAATATCATTTCCACCAGCACTGAGACAGATAATGGCTTGTTCCCATTACCTGACATGATATTATCCAGCCTGTTGACAATGTCCCCAACACCAGCTCCAGGGAAGCACACTCTATCTCTCATCTTCTTATTCCTGTTACAAAAAGCACGGTCAATATATCTTACCTGAGTCACCAACCACAAGAATGGGCTTACCTCCATTAGCAGGGCAGTAGTACCCTCACCTTCACTGGCCACTGAAGTACATTCATCCTGAAGAACAGAGAACGATTTCCTACCTTCAGATCTTCACTCTTAACTTTCCTTACTCTGATGCGCCTTCCATCACTGTGAACCACTCGCCACTTGTAGCAGGTGCGGGACTGCACCTCACTGCTGGTAGCCTTGCTACCTCCCCAACTACAGCCCCCTCACAGCGAGAGACAGACTGCACCTCACTTGAAGCCTCATTCCCCACAACTCCAGCCACCTCACACCTCCCCTCCCAGACCCATTGAGGTGGACCTTCAGCCTCCTATCTCCTCCTGGAGAAGCAAGACCTCCTCCTTCAACTCTCCAACCTCAATTTTTAAAACACTGCAGAAGCAAGCCATGCTTTGTAACCGTCCACACTAATCCCCAAAGCAGCTCAGGGTCTGTGACCTCACGTGACGACTGACCACCTAAAGCTACTGACTTAACACTTATACACTTCGATCGGGGTCTCCCCTCATTCTTCGTCAAAACAAGTGAATGTACATTAAAATGGTATAAAATACCGACAGGTTGTTAGGTAAGACACATATGCAACAGTTAGGTATCTTTATAAGAACATAAGAACATAAGAAAGGAGGAACACTGCAGCAGGCCTGTTGGCCCATACTAGGCAGGTCCTTTACAATTCATCCCACTAACAAACATTTGACCAACCCAATTTTCAATGCTACCCAAGAAATAAGCTCTGATGTGCAGGTCCCACTCAAATCCAACCCATCCTACTCATGTATTTATCCAACCTAAATTTGAAACTACCCAAAGTCCTAGCCTCAATAACCCAACTAGGTAGACTGTTCCACTCATCAACTACCCTATTTCCAAACCAATACTTTCCTATGTCCTTTCTAAATCTAAACTTATCTAATTTAAATCCATTACTGGGGGGTTCTCTCTTGGAGAGAATTTCCCCAAAACCTTGTTAAAATCCCCTTTATAAAACCTATCTTCCACTTATACACTTCGATCAGTCTCCCCTCATTCTTCGTCAACAAGTGAATGTAACTTAAGAGTCTTCAATCTTTCTTCATAAGGAGATTTCTAATTGTGTACGAATGGTATATAATACCGAAAAGATGAAGAAAGACAAAAGTGCAACATCTGGGTATCTTTTTGAGACGTTTCGCCATCCAGTGGCTTTATCAATACAAATTCCAGGACATAACTTGAAGACAGTAAACTATGTACAGAAGATGAGGTAAATCAGTCCCTCAACCTAGAAGTAGGTGCGAACAGCACCCTAGTCGTGGAGATTCTCCACTACTACTACTACTACTACTACTACTACCCTGCAAACCCCTCCTTCCGACAGTATTTAAGTCTCCGCACTGTCGCTTGATCTTCAGATTTGTTCCTGACTATGGAACTGAACTTCTCCAGGCCGAGGGGCTGACAAAACCCAAATTCTACGACTTTAAGGGTGATGGACTGATTACATCGTCTTCACATCTCTACTGTTCCTGCCTACTTTCTGTATTCGACTGAAGAAGAATACTGTGTAGGCGAAACGTTTTGGTGATGAATGGTTTTGAAAACCGACAAGTTGAAGAATTGAGACACTTATGCAACACATGGGAATCTTTATTGAAGAAACGTTTCGCCACACAGTGGCTTCATCAGTCCAATACAAAGTAGAAATGGGTAAGGAGAGTAGAAGTATGAGGTAATCAGTCCCTCAACCTGGATTCGATGTGTTCAGTCCATCACTCTTGTAGTAAGTGCAGCATAGGGCCAGAGAGGTGGCTTATATACTGCGGTGAGATGAGTTGAAGCAGGAGGAGGCGGGATCTTATGGGACCTGCCACTAATGTAAGTAGGTCATCGTCCAAAGGTTTGGGCAAGCGTTGAAGTCTTTGTACCAAGATTCCATGATGTTGCAGTGTCTGACAGATGTGATGAATGGTTTTTTAAAACCGACAAGTTTAAGAATTGAGACACTTATGCAACACATGGGAATCTTTATTGAAGAAACGTTTCGCCACACAGTGGCTTCATCAGCCATCCCAAAAAAGAAATGGGTAAAGGAGAATATGAGGGAAATCAGTCCCCCCAACCTG
>NW_026507548.1:0-16738 GCF_026875155.1 Cherax quadricarinatus
AAAACCATGTTTTTAAATTTTGAAACAAGGCAGCCCAGGAACTTACAGCACTTCGCCTTTATCTGCATCGCTTGACAGTAGGGGTTGCAAGACCCTGTACGAGGCACAAGTACGCCCCCCAAAACCTTGAGTATGTTTCCACTTTCTTGGTTTGCCTCCCCCCCCCCCTCTCACCCTGGACGGGTTTTGACAAGTAGAAAAACAGAGCAAGACGTCTCATTCCCCGCCTGGCCCCCTTTCCTGGATAGATCTTCTTTCGGGCAGACCCCTTCAACATAGGGGGATTGTGGGGGGCCTTACTTTTTATGTACAAGGCCAATTTTTGTAAAAAATCCCCACATTTGGGAAATCCACTTCGAGGACACCCGGTGAAACAATTTTTTTATGCCACAAGAGGGGCGGGAAAGCAGCAACTTCATTCGGCGGTATTTTTCCCCGAACATCACTCCATCTGAGACCCATACAACCCAGGAGCCCTCGGTTGGAACAAAATTTCTTTACAGCAAAAAGAGCAACGAGATAACGTCAGTTAAACAAAAAAAATTGCTGGCCCACAATGGGCTCCAACTTCACCCTGTTCCCTACTTAAAAAGTCTCAAAAACAAAATCCCTTTCAAATGGCTGATGTAGGTAACAGCTTTTTGCTTGCCAAAAAATTTGGGAATCCTTAACCTGTAAAAGCTGTCAAAAAAGTGGGACCTTAAAACCTTGTCAAACCCTGTGAAAAAAAAAAAAAAAAAAAAAAAAAAAAAAAAAAAAGGAATGTTATTTCCCAAAGATTTCTCACGTTTAAAAAATTCCCATCTTTTCCCGTTTGAAAAAAAGAGATCACACACACCCCACACACACCACAAAACCCCCCCCCACACAAACCACACACACAAACCCACCACACACACCCAAAACACACACACCACACACACATTTTAATTAAGTGCCCCTGTTCCCCTGCTCTTAAAAAGCAAATATCTAAAAAACCCAGCCAGGTGGAAGCCCCGGGCAGTGCTTTAAAAACATGCAGACATGGTAAAAGGGGTTTCACTTTTTTTGAGATCAAACATCAGAAGGGGGGAAAAAAAATGTGATCCAAGTGACTTTGGCCGTGGCATATGTTGATCCCAAAGAGGGGAGGGGGTTTGGTATCCCCAGCCCACGCTGATGATCGGGAAAATTTTAAACGCACAACAGTCTCTCGAGTGTACGGGAAAAACTGTTGAAAAATAGCACCCATGAGGGGCTTTCCCTTTTGAAAAAAAAGTCGGGCAAAGAATAGGTCAGGGGAAAAATGGCCGTACGGGTTTCCCAAGCTGCCCATTAAGGCTAAAAGTATTTAAACAACCACCCCTTTGATGCAAAACAGGTCAAAACTTAGTGGATGGGAAACAACAGTAGACCACCCGGGGGTTCCCACCCTGTAAACATAAAAAAACTGAGGTTACAGGGGGCCACATCCCCAAAAAAGGGGACATTTTGAAGTTTGGGAAAAACCGAACCCTTTTTTGAAAAATCGCGTTTTTCTGCGGGCGACATGCAGTCATAGGGTAAAAAATTTTAAGGGGCCAAATCTAGGGGATGTGGTAAAAACCCGGGAGATTCGCAGCTTAAATATGCAGCAGCTAATTTGGGGCCCCTGTGTGATGTTATCTTTGTGAACAGGGAAACCAGAATCTCTAAGGAAAAATTTTTCAAAACCCGTGTTGAATCCACGCCAGAAGAATTAAAAATATTTGGGGACAAAGGGGGCCCTTCCCCGTAGGGGGGGTTAAATTTACCTTTTTGTCCTGGGCACATGCCCGATTAGACACTAGGCCTTTGTATAGGGCGTACATAAAAGTGTGGGGGTGTGTGTGTGTGTGTTGGTGTTGTGGTGTGTGTGTGTGTGTGTGTTTGTGGTGGGGTGTTTGTGGTGTGTGTACGTATTTCCCTTACTTTTTCCATTCCTTCTCCGGGATGCGGGAAAAATTTTTTCCATTATCGGGGGCCACATTAAGTCGGGCTCTTTTCACCCGGTCCATCTCCCAGCCGCATTTGACCCCATTTATATTCACCCTTAATTTTAAGGGCCTGTAAAAAAAAATTATTAAACTCTTTTAAAAATTCTTTTTTAAAAAAAATTTCCCCGGCGAAAAAATTTTTAAGAAAAAAGGGAAAAAAGCAGTATCAAAATGTATTTTTCCCCAAAAACTCCCAAACACAGTGTTGGCGGGAAATTTATGGAAAAAAAAAATGTCTGTCCGTTGTTTATGTTTCTTTCGATGGGCCCCAAGACTGACCCTTTGGAGATGCGAATTTTCTTGTTTTGTGTGTGTCCCAAACCTGTTGTATCACACTTTGATTTTTCCCGGGGGTCGAGCCCAAGCTCCGGGCCCCCCCCTTTTCACTGTGTGTGTGTGCGTGAAAGTGTGTGTGTGTGTTGTTGTGTGTTGTGTGTGTGTGTGTGTGAGTTGTGTGTAGGGTTTTTGTGTGTGGGGTGTGTTTTGTGTTGTGTGTGTGTGTGGTGTGTTTTTGGTTGTGGTGTGTGTGTGTGTGTGGTGTGTTTTGTGGTGTGTATGTGTGTGTGTGTATGTGTGTGGGGTGTGTGTAGGTTTATATGTGTAGTGTGTGTGTGGGGGTGAAATGTGTGTTGTGTGTGGGGTGTGTGGTTTTGGTGTGGGGTTTTTGTGTGTTGGGGTTTTGTGTGTGTTGTGTGTTTTGGGGGTGTGTGTGTGGTGTGTGTGTGGTGTGTGTGGGGTGTGTGTGTGTGTGTGGTGGTGTGTATGTGTGTGTGTTTTAATGTGTGTGTGTGTGAGGGTGTGTGTGTGTGGGTTGTGTGTATGGGGGTTTTGTGTGTGGGTGTGCTTTGTGTACTCCCTATTAGTACCACCTATTTGTGGTTGCGGGGGTTTCGAGTCAAAGCCCCCTGGCCCCGCCTCTTCGCTGTTGCTACTGGGCCTCCTCTCTTTTTCCCTGCCCCCATGAGCACTAATAACCTCTTTTTAAAAAACTATGTAGGGTTCCCCCCCCTCCACTACGTCACTTTTTTTGGCTTTTCCAAGGGCCTTTGATTACTCTATGATTTGAAGAAAAAACCCTACACCCCCTTTGATTAAATCTGAGTCTTCAACTTCCAAGAAACCCCTCTTGTGTTTTGTGTCCCTTCTCTGGAACCCCCTCAATTGCCCAAACCTTGTCTATTCCCGCAGTAGTCGTTACCCATTTCCCCTCCTGACCCCCCTGTCCCCCAGTGTCGGGGCCGTTTTTCCCTAACCTTTTTCCGTGGAAAAACCCCCGTAGCCGGGGGAACTAGCTTTTTAAAAACCCTTTGCATTTTCCTTAAATTTTCGGGGAACCTGCTTGGCTAGGTGGGGGTTTTTCCAAAAAACGGGGTTGTGCAACACCAGTAGGGGGCCCTGCGAAAAATGGTTACAGAGTTTTAAAAACGAATCCTTACGGGAGGTTTTCAAAAACGTTTAACCCGTATTTTTCCCGGGGGCGCCCGTAGGCTGCAGCGGGTTATAGAATTGAGTGCCCCCAACTTTGGAACATCCGGGTCTTTGTCCACCTTTTTAAATTTCCTCTAAAGTTTTTTGTATGTATTTATTATGTCCCCCCCCTATCTCCCCTTTTTCCTCCAGTGTCGTCGGGTTTTGTTTTCCCCTTTAAACCTCTCCTCGCAGGACATACCTCTTAGCTCGGGGGAATAGTTTTGTTGCAAACCTTTGCACTTTCTCTAGTTTTTTACGTGTTTGGGCTAGATGTGGGTTCCAAACTGGTGCCGCATACTCCAATATGGGCCAAAACGTACACTTTTGTACAGGGTCCTAAACCGTTCCCTTATTAAGATGTGGGAAATGTTTTGTTCTGAGGTTTGTTTAGGCGCCCATATGCTGAGCATTTATTTGATTGATGTCGCTTCGGGAGATGTCCCCTGGTGTTATACTCCCCCCAAGGGATTTTTTTTCCTTGGGTGGGGGTTTTGAAGTCTCTGGCCCCCAAAGACTGTTTTCCGTTTTGTGGTTTTCTTTCCCCACCCCCAATTTTCCCTTTACTTTGCACTTGGTGGGATTAAACCCCAGGAGCCAATTGCTGGCCCAGGTTTTCACCCTGTCCGGGTCCCTTCGTATTTTTGCCGGGTTTCTTCGATCGAATGAATTCTTTAAACAACTTCAGTATCTGCAAACGGGGACCTTCGGGTCTTTTCCTTCCGCCCCAAATGTCTTTTTCCCCCCCAAAAAAACCAGAAACACAAAGGCCCCTAGGACTCCCCCCTGGGGGACCCCGCTGGTCCAGGTCCCCCCTCTGACACCCGCCACTTTCCCAAAGACTCGCTGCGGGTCTTCCTGACAAGTTTTCCCCTAAATCCATTGTAGTCCCCTTCCCCCTTATCTCTAAATTGGTCCTCCAGTTTTTTTTTGGGTGTGGAACTGGGGTCAAACCCCTTTCTTGAGCCCAAAGGGAAAAAGGGCAATCCACTCACCCCTCTCTCTTTGTCTTCCCTGCGTCACCAGGGCCATAGAACCCCTTTAGGTTTGGGGACACAGGTTTTCCCGCCCCTAAAACCCAAATTTTGGTTGTGTTGAGAGACCCTTTCCCTTTTTCTAGATGTCCCCCCACCCCCTTCTCCGTTTCTTTTCTCCATGATTTTGCATACTTCCCATGTAAAGAAACCCACTGGTCTGTATTTTAAAGTGCTTCATGTCTTTCCCCTTTTTTTTTAAAGATTGGGGAAATTTTTGCTGTTTTCCATGCCTCAACAATCTCCCAATTTCGTTTAGATGTATTGAGTATTTTTTGAAAGGGGTCCACATGCGCCTTTTGCTCCCCTCTCCCAGGACCCAGGGGAGGACTTTTATCCCCCCCCATTGGCCTTTGGGGTATTAGCTCATTCGGGAAGGGCCTTTTAAATTCTTCCTCGGTTTGTGTTTTACTGCGTCCAGCACTTGGGGGTTTTCCCCCCAAAACCCTCCCGTCTTTCGGGACCCCCTTTTTCTCCTCTGTGAACATTCCCCTTTTTAAAATCTCTTGTTGGGGTTCCTCTATACTTAGGGTCATTTTTTGTCTCTCCCCCCTTTCCCCTTCCTACCTGATTACTTTTTTTCCCGACTGTTGTTTTCCCCCTGATGTGGCTGTTAACAGCTTCGGGTCAGTTTTGGTTTTGCGCTATGTCGTTTTTCCTATTGCCTTTGGGCCCCTCCCTTCTTATCTGTGTAATTCATTTCGGGCCCTTACACTGCTCCCCTTATTCTCCGGGTCCTTTGCCTTCTTTTTTTCCCTTCCCTTTCCCTACCCACATTGGGTTTTTGGCCTCTTTGGTGAAACCAAATGGGTCATCCGGGCTTTTTCTTTAAATTTCCTGTTACCCTTTTTCGGGATTTTTCCCTGGAGAGATTTTCCGGGGGCAACGCCCCCGCGGCCCCGGGCCCTGTGCCCAGGCCTCCTTAGGCCGGCCCCGGGGATGCGACCCACCCCAGTCGATAAAAAACCCAGGTCCCCTTTTTTAAACGATGGGGAACATAGAAAACAGGGGGAAAAGGAAAACAACCAAATGTTTCTACTCTGGCTGGGAATCGCCCCCGGGCCCCTCACTGTTTTAAAGCGAGAGCGTTAACCACCAGGCCACCAGACAAACCTCTCCTCACCCTTTTTTTGCACATGGCGGGGAAACCATTTTCCATTCTTTAAAATGGCTTCCTTGCCCGTTCTCTGTCCCCCCCAAAAACCCCGTTCAGGAAGTTCCTCGTTCCTGTTTTGCCCCCTTTCTTGTAGTTTGGTTTTCATTCGCCCGGGCCCTTTCCCCTACTTCCCCCCTCCACTTGTAGCTCTACGTGTGGGGTGTGTGTGTGTGTGTGGTGTGGGGTGTTTTGGTGTTTTGGTGTGTTTTGTGTGTGTTTGTGTGTGTTGTTTGTGTATGTGTTTGAAAGAGAGAGGAGAGGAGAGAGAGAGAGGAAGAGAGAGAGTTTGTACAAGGCCAACTTTGCAAAGTCCCAAAATTTGGGCCCCACTTAAAAAGTTTTATACCGCGAGGGGCAGAAAGCACACCTTACTTGGCTTACCCTTCTCTAGAACTTTACTTCATCTGAGATCAAAACCCCCCAGAATGACCGAGTCTGGAAACATTTTTTACAGTATTATGATTTTAAACAAAGGATTAAATCAGTTTGATAAAATTAAAGATGCAGCCCCACGGATGGCTCTAAACTTGCCCTTTTTTCCCTATTTTAATTTTTTAAATAACAAAAAAAATGTTTTAAAATGACGGTAGGTAACGCTCTTATTTGCCCAGAAAACTTGGAACCCTTTTAACTCAAAAATAACTTTCATAAAATTGGGGACCAAAAACCCAAACCCTTTGGGTCAAACCCAGTGTAAAAAAAAAGCAGGGAGAGAGTGGATGTAAAGAGAGATAGAGGTGAGAGGGGGGGGGGGACGACCCAAAGAAAATGACCCAAAAGGGAAGTCATGGAGACCCAGAACACCATGGGGGAGCTCACAAAAGGGGGTTTATTTTACGTTGCCTCTCCCCCGCCCCTCCCGCCCAAAACCCTAAACCTGCCCAAAATTCCGCACACCCCGCCCCCCCCGCCCCCCCCTTCTCCCACCCGACCCACATACTTCCCTACGAACACTTGAAAAACCTTTGCGCCTTTGAGAACTAGTACTACTACACACGCTACTACCCTTTCGTTGGAGTGCCCTCCTCACTTTTGCTGTTGCGGGATTTTAAACCCCTAAACTATCCAAGTGCCAGTTTTGACTATCCCTAATTCTTGGGGATCCCCTGAAGTAATGTCAAAACCACGGATCATTTTTCAAAACAACTCCCCTGGTGAAAGTTAACATTTGGGGCCCAAATGCGTAAAAAGTCTATAGATTTTTTTGAATTTTTGAAACTTTGGCAAAAAGGAAAATCTTTTTTTTTTCCCGGGAAAAAAAAAAAGTAAAACTGATACTTTGAAAGAGGCTCTTTCCCTTAATTTTCACCCAAAATTTTAAAACTTTTTATTATTGGTTTTTTTTTAAAACTTAAGTTTTGGTGTATTCTTTTAATGTTTAAGAAAACTGAATTGTTTTAACATCTGTCATCCCATTGCCACTTCAAAAGAATGAAAAAATAATACCCGCTTTTTCATTTGTAAAACACAAATTTTCATGTACCTTTTCCAGTATCAATGACCAAACAAAAACCTCGCAAAATGTCAAATCCCCAAAAGGAATGTCATAAAAATATTTATATATATTTATTTTCAAAAGGGCCCGTTTCCCCCCCAAGGAAAGGGTGGCCCGAAAAAAAAACTTTCCCCAATCTTTCCCACTCCTTTCACTGTCTTCCCAAAAAAAGGGGTTTTGTTTTTACACTACATTTTTTAAACTGCAACTTTAAAAAACCCCCCCCCTTCAGAGTGCGGGCACTGAAATTTCCCCCATCTCCAGGACTAAATTCCGGGCCCCGCCGGTTTCCCAAACCCCCTTTATAAAATTTACTTTGCTCACATTTCCAAACCAGCACGTAAAGGTAAAAAAAACCATTTGTCCCCAATTCACCCCTTTACAAACACGCTCACGCATGCCTCCCTGGAAGTCCAACCCCCCCCCTCGCACACAAAACCTCCTTTACCCCCTCCCAAAAACCCTTTCTAGGCCAACCCCAAACCCCCGCTGAAAATATTTTGGGAACATAAAGGGGAGCTGCAAATATTTTCCTGAATACCCAAACAGGAAAAACCCACTTTATAAAATAATCAAATACACAAACACTTACATGCGTAAAACTTTCGCAAATTCTGAAGGCATTAAAAAAAATTTCAAAATTTTTTTCCCAGTGTCACTTTTACAACTTTCCCAGTCACTAACGGTTTTTCCCTATAATTTCAGTTTAAGGGGGAGGGGATGGAGTGTTTCACACGAGAAACAAGCGTTTTTCCAAAAATTCGAGGGAAAGAAGGTTTTTAAAAAAGCTGTCTTTGGATTAAAAGCAAAACAAAAATTTTTTCCCTTATGCTGTCAAAATTCCCCTGCCAGGATTACATTTAAAAAAGCATAAACCAAGAGTGAAGGAAACCGGCCTTCGTGCAAAGCCTTTATGTTACGAAATTCCAAGAAATGGGAAATGCCCCCTGAGCCCTTGCTCCAGGCCCTTAAGATATTTCCCCTTTATACGTTTAATGAGTCGTTCCAGAGAAAAGGAAAAAGAGAGAGAGAGGGGAGAGAGAGGTGAGGGGGGGGGAGAGAGGGAGAGGGGGGGGGGGAAAAAAGAAGGGAGGGAAAAGGGGAGGGGAGGGTGGGGGAGGGAGGGGAGATATTCCCTGATTCTGGCACTTTGCAAAATGTTCCGCAAGGGAAATAAATTGTAGCTGTAGTGGGGGCACTTGTGGGTTTTAAATATCACTACATAAAAATTAATTTTTTCAAAGCCGACCTGTGTGAAAATACTGAAAAGGGGTTTTTATCTTTTTTTTTCGGAAAGGGGTCATTTATCAAGCGTAAACCCAGATAATTTTCCCAAAACGTGGGGGAGTTTTTTCCCTTTTAGAAAACACACACACCACCCCACACACCACACAATTTTAAAAATTTTAAAAAATTATAAAAAAATTGTTGTGTTTGTGTCTTTTTTGTGGGGGGTGGTTTGGGGTGTGTGTATGTGTGTGTGTGTGTGGTGTTTTGGGGTTTTTGGGGGGTGCTTGCCCTTCGCGTGTGCGTGGTTTCGTGGTGCGTGCGTGCGTGCGTGGTGCAATAAAATCAAAAGTAACCGGGTGAATTTAAAATATTTAAAACAACCTTTTTGAAAAAAATTTTGGGTTAATTCCAAACCCTTTAGTGACTTCGCCCATTATCAAGCAATGTGAAAAGTTTACGAAAAAAAATTGGAATTTCCCCAAATTTTTTTCAAAGTGGTTTTTTTTTGTAAAAAATATATTAAAATATATATTTTAATATATATATATATATATATATTTATTAAAAATATATATATATTTTATAATATATAACATATATATAAATATATAAAATATATATTTTATATAAAAAAAATTTTATAAAAAATAAATATATATATATAATAATATAATATAATATATATTATATTTTTATTTTCGTGCCCCAAATATGTAAAAAGGGCAATTTGGGAAGAAGTCCCTTTAAAAAAAAAGTCCTTTCTAAAAAATTTTCCTTTTTATACGTTTTTAAAAATATTTTTTTTCTTAATGGTTTTAAAGTAAAAATTTTTTAATTTTTCTCCAAAAGAATCTTTGAAAACTTAACAAACCCTTTTTATAAAAAAGAAAAAATTTATTTTAGCCTAACCCGACTAAATATATTTTAGTTTTTTTTTTACTATAATTTTTAAAAAAAATAAAAAAAACACCGTGGGAAAAATATTTTTTTCGTTATGTTCAAAATGATTTGGGGAAATTTTTGCATACCAAATTTTTTTCTTGTCTGAATGGCCCAAAATGAGCGTTTCTATTTTTAAACCAAGATTTGCAAGTTCTACCTATTTGGCACGACATAAAAATATATATATTTTAAAATAAAAATATATATATATATATTTTTATATTAATATATAATATATATATATATATAGTTATATATATAAAAATTTTATTATATTTAAAAAATATTATATTTACCTATTTATGTCGGCCGAATATGTAAAACTGGTCAATTAGCCAAAAAACCCATTTTAAAAAATTTAAGGGGCCTTTTTTAAAATTTTTTTTCTTATACGTTTTTAAAAATATATTTTTTTTTTTAAAGATAAAGTAAAAATTTTAATTTTGCACCAAAAGAAAACTTAGAAAACTTACCTAAACCCTTAAAATAACAAAACAATTTTTTTAGCCTAACCCAACAAAAAATATTTTAAATACCTTTTTCAATAATTTAGTACTAAAAAACATAATTTAAAAAAACTTTTTTTTTTGTTTGGTTCATAATGATTTTTGGGGAAAAAATTTTTGCATACCCCAAATTTTCCCCCTTTTTTCCATATGGCAAATTTTGGGGTTTTTTATTTAAGCCAAGATCGCAAGTTCTGCCTATTTCGGCACGGCATTATATATATTTTTATTTTTTAATATATATATATATAATAATTATATAAAATATATTTTAAAATATTTTATTTAAAATAAAAATTTTTATAAAAAACAAAGCAAAATAACGGGGGTAACTTGCTTTCTCCTTTCTTACACTTTTGGGCACACTTTACTGGCAAAGCAAAATTTTCATAAAATTTATATTTCATTCTGGTTTTTCCCCTTATTCTAAATACCCCTTGTTCTTTTTTTTTTTTCTTCTATTGTCCCTGGGGAAGTGGAAAAAAAATCCTTTTCCCCCGTAAACCTGCGTGTCGTATGAGGGGACTAAAAAAGCCGGGGGGCAAAGGGGCTAGTAAACCCCCTTTCCCCCCTTAACCTTTACTTAAAAAAAAGAAGAAGGGAAAAAAAATTTTTTTAAAAAAAGGTTTTTTTAAAAGTGCTGGATTTTAGTTTCGGATTTACAAGAAAAAAAGATTTGCTTTTTGTTAAAGAAATTTAAAAGAAGTTGGATGTCCTGGCTCTAAGCGAAAACCCAAAACTGAAGGGGGGGAGGGAGGTTTTAGTGGGGGAAATAAATGGGATTTTAAACCCCGGAGTATCTGAGAGAGGGTTTGAGCAAAGGAAAGGGGAAACAGAAAAAGGGTTTAAAAAATCATTATGGGAAGGGGAAAGAAAAAGAAATGTGGAAAATTTGAGAATTATGTGGATTAAAATAAAGGTTGGATTTCGAGAAAATGGGGCATAATAAACGTGTATGCACCGGGGAAGGGGGAGGAAAAAAGCAGAAAAGGGGAGAGAGAGGGTTTTGGGAGATGTTAAAGGAATGTATAGGAGCCCCTTTTAACCAATGGGAGAGGAGTAATTGTGGTAGGGGGCCTGAATGCTTTAAAATGGGAAAATTTTAGAGAGGGTGTGGTAGGTAAGTTTTGGGGGCCAGGGGGTAAATTTGGGGGTTAAAGGGAAACCCTTTTTATTGAACTTTGTTAAAAAAGGGGTTTAGTTATAGGTAATACAAATTTTTAAAAAAAAAGAGGATAAAAAAGTTTTACACGATATGATGGGAGGGCAAAAGGGCGTAGTTTGTTTTGGGTTATGTAAAAAATTTGATTAAAAAAATGTTGAGTAACTTTTGGGGTGTAAAATGTTTATCGGGGGCCAAAAGATATACAAGATATTTCTAGTTTTAGCTACATGGGGGTTTTAAAAGGGAAGATGGGTACAAGGAGAATAAAACATCAGGAAGAGAAAAGGGGAAGGTTTATAAACAAAAAAAGGAGGCAGTTGGGTAAGATATAAAAAAGCTATTGGAGGATAGATGGGCTAATGAGAGCATAGGGCCCAAAGGGGGTCGAAGGGAAAAGGGGGGAAGGTTTTAAAAAAGTGTGTTGAGTGTTCGCAGAAGTTTTTTGGGTTTCAGGGAAAATGGGGGGCAGGAGGGAAGAGGAGCGATTGGTTGGAAAGATGAGTAAAGAGAGTAGGAAGGGAAAAAAGTTTGCAATGAGAAGTTTTTTTCAAATAGAAAAAGATGCAAGGAGGGGAAAAAAGGAATGGAGAAAAAGAGAGAGGTAAAAAGAGTTTGGTTTAAACCAAAGTAAAAAAAGAGCCAAAAGAAGAGTGGGTGAGCGTTATCAACAAATTTTGTTTTTTAAAAAAAGAAAAAAAATTTTGGAGTGAGATTAACAAGTTAAGGAAGCCTAGAGAACAAATGGATTTTTCATTAAAAATAGGAGAGGAGAGTTATTAAAGGAGAGTTAGAGGTATTGGGAAGATGGAGGGAAAAATTTTGAGGAATTGTTAAAAGTTGATGAAGATTTGGGAAAACTGTGATTTCGGTAAAGGGGGAAGGGAAAAACATCTTGTAGGAGTGGGAAAAACCCGGGTTTTTGAGTTTTAGGGGGAAGTTCGTGAGGCAGACGGTAAAAAAGAAAGGGGGTAAGGCAACCGGGGTTGATGGGGGTAAAAAATAGAAATGTTTTAAAAAAGGTGGGGATATGTTTTGGGGTGGGTTTTGGGGCAATTATTTAATAAAAAGTATGGGAAAAGGGTTTTGGTACCCGGGATTGGCAGAGAACATGCAAAGTTCCTTTTTATAAAAAGGGAAAGGGGATTTAAAAAAGAGTGCAAAAATTTTTAGGGGGATAAGTCTGTTAGTGTACCTGGTAAAGTGTATGGTTTGAGTTAAAAATTGAAAAAAAATTAAGAATTAAAAAACGGGCCAAAAGGGTACAGATGAACAAGGAGGCTTTAGGAAAAGTAGGGGGTTTTTGTGGACCCGGGGTTTACAGTGAAAAATATAAGTGAACAGTATTTAGATAAGGCTAAAGGGTCTTTTTTGGCATTTAAAGATTTGGAAAAAGGCCCTAAGACAGGGTGGATAGGGGGGCAATGTGGGAGATGTTGCAAGGGTAAAGGTTTAGGAGGTAGGTTACTGAAAGCAGTGAAGAGTTTTTACGAGGAAAAGTGAGGCTCAAGTTAAAAGTAAAGTGGGGAAAGAAGGAAATTTTTTTTCCCGTAAAAGTAGGCCTTAACAAAGGGTGTGTGATGTCACCGGGGTTGTTTTAAAATATTTAAGATGGGGTTGTAAGGAAGTAAATCGAGGGGCTTGGCAAGAGGGGGGCTTGGAGGTTTTAAAAAATAAAATCCACCGGGGGATTTTTCACCCGCTGCTCTTTTGGGTGATGACACTGTGCTCTTGGGGGGATTTTGAAGAGAACGCAGAGATTGGTTGGGGTTTAAATTTGGTAGGGGGGTTTCAAAAAAAGAAAATTAAAGGTTTAATCAGGAAAGATAAAGGTTTTGAGGGGTAACAAAAAGATTAGGTGATGAAAGGGTAAAATCCCGATTTTGGGGGGGAGAGGGTTTGGAGGTGAAATGAAAGTATTCAGATATTTGGGAGTGGGACGTGTCAGGGGGAATTTGGGGGATGAAAGATGAGGTGGGAACATAGAATTGTTTAGGGAAAAAGAGTGAGTGGTGCACTTAGGAGTCTGTGGAGACAGAGAACTTAGTCCCTTTGGGGGCAAAGAGGGGGAATGTAAAGAGAGTAAAAAGTTTTCCCCAAAGTTTTTATGGGTGTGAAACAAAAGGGGGATTTAAAGTTGCAGCGAGGAGAAGGCTGGAGGCAGGGGGAAATGTCCTGTCTGAGGGGAAAGGTGGGTGAATAAAATGAGAGGGAAATTTGTTTGTTTGGGAAATGAGGGGAGGGGGAAAATTAAAAAAAACTGTTGTCCCGAAAAACTGAGGAAAGGGGTTTTTGAGGGGGGTTTTGGAAAATTAGAGAAAAATGGAGCGAAACAGAATAACTTCAAGAGTGTATCAGTCTGAATGGAAGGAAGGGGGGGGTAGGGGGGGGGCCTAGGAAGGGTTGGAAAGGGGGGGGGTAAAGGAGGTTTTGTTGCGAGGGGGGGTTGGGTTCCAAACAGGCATGCGTGAGCGGGGGTTTTATAGGATTTAATGGAGACAAATTTGGTTTTTAAAAACTTGACGTTTCGTTGGAGAGGGGAAACAAAGGGAAAATTTTTGAAGGGATTCAGGAAACCGGCAGGCCCGGGCCCTTTAGTCCTGGAGTGGGGAAATACCGTGCCCCGCACTCTTAAGGAGGGGTGTTAATGTTTCAGTTTTAAAAAACCCGTAGTGTAAAGCACCCCCTTCTGGCAAGACCGTGATGGAGTGAATATGGTTTAAAGTTTTTCTTTTTTTTGGGCCACCCTGCCTTTGGGGAAAACGGCCAAATGGATAATAAAAAAAAAAATTAATTTAAAATATGCAAAACAAACCCCTCTGAAAAAATAGAGAAATTTCCCAAACGCTTTCGTGGGCTACTCACATTTTCAAGGAAAAAATTTAAAGTTTTAAGTATCCAAGGAAACTATTAAGGGGGCGGCCCCGCCCCCTCACTAACAGATCCCACAAAGGTTAAACACGGACGCGCGGGGGACCAACTTGGATAAAGGTTTCCCTTTTCCCAAAAATCCCCCCAAGCTTTTATTTGGCCAGTGTATTATTTAAAAATTTTACCCAAAATTTTTATTTTAAATTTTAAATGGATCTAAATTTATTAAACCAAAGGAATATCATATTTTTTGTTCCAAAATGCTTTTTTTTGAAAAAAATATTTTAATTATATTCCTGGCCCCCAGGACTTTCTTGATACTAAATTTCTCAACTTTTTTAAAAATCAATTTTGGGTTTGGGTTTAAAAACTCTTAAAATGAAAAAAATAGGCATTGGAAAACTTGTCCCCCTTTTAAAAATTAAAATTTATGTTTTTTTGGGTTTTAATTTTTTAGTTCGGTTTTTTTACCCAATTTTAAACCCTAATAAAAATTTTTAAAACGCAAATTTTAAAAAGGAATCCTTTTTTGGGCCCCCATCCCCCAATCCCGGGTTTTTTGGGGGGGAATTTTTTAAAATTTAAAAGTTTTTTTTTTTTTTTTTTTTTTTTTTTTCTGTAAACAATAATTTTTTTAAAAAAACAACCCTTTTAAAATTTTAAAAAGGGGCTTAAGAAGAGAAGGCATATCCCAACCCAAAATTTTTTCAATGGTTTGGGGGAACCCCAAAATAAATTTTTGTTGAAAAGGGTGGTTTTTCCCCTTTTTTTGGGTTAAAAAAAGTGTTTTCCCAGCAAGTTTTAAAAAATTATCAAAAACATTTCTTGGGTTTTTTTAAATCATTACCAAATTTTTAAATTTTTTGGGTATTTTTCCCCCATCCCATAAAAAGGGGTGCTGGCCGGGCCCCCTTTTATAGCTTTCCCTTTGGGTGCTTTATTTTTTTAGTTTCCCTTTATAATGTTTAGTAGTAAAGGAAAACGCTTGGGGAATTTCCCCTTTTTCTTTCAGATGGTTGTTTTGCATATTTTGAAATACCTGTTTACTGTGATCTTATTGCATAATATAATATATATATTATTTTATATATATATATAATATTTTATATATTTTATATTCTATTTATATAAATATATATATATATATTACATGTGTATATATATTTAACTATTTTAAAAAAACCTCAGTGGGGAAAAAAGGAAGTAAAACCTGAACTTTCAAAACCGGGAAGCACTTTTAAATTTTAAACAAGAGGTGAACCGACCAGAGGAGGTAAAAAACCCCTCAAAAACCCAGTCCTCGCATACAGTGTCCAACTTCAAGTCAAATTACTGTTTGACAAAGTACACACACACGGTTTTTAAATAGAATATTTTTTATCTATAAATTATGAAAATATTCTAAACCAGGGCTTCCCAACCGGGGGGTTTGCTCGCACCCGGGGGTGCGGACTCATTGGGGTGTAGAAGCTCCTACTTGATGATGGAGAGCTTAAAAAAGGGATTTTAGATCTGGTTCAAATCGTGCTCGAAATGCAATTTGAGATAAATTTTGGAAAGAGAATTTGGTGGGGGTTGGTTTTTTTTCCCAAAGTTTGGGGAAACCCCACTAACTCTGCCTTTCCCTTTGGAAAACTTTTTTATGTGAATCAGGACTTAGTCTTTTTTGTCAATTAAGACAAATCTAGAAAACTTTTGAATGACGGGGGAACAGCTGTTGCTATCACCAACAGTTCCCTTTTTAAAAAAAATCCAAGCAAAAAAAACGGAAAAAGAGTCTTAAATTTTAAAAATGGATTCACAAATTTTTGAAGTCGGCCTTTTGTTTTTTCTTGGACTTTTTAAAGAAATAATTTTTTTGTATGGTATATAAAAATTTTAATCGGAGACTCCTTCTTGTCATATTTTTTGATTTTTTACATATTAAAAAAAATAAAATCCAGTTTTTGTTTTGTTTTTTTGTATTATTTTAAACAAGGTTATTATTTTTTTTAAAGTATTCAAAAATATTCGTGATAGTTTCTTTTTGTAAGTCTGATTTTTGTTCAATATTTTTAGAAAATGAAAAAAATACTTCTTTTGAAAAAATTTGTAGATTCCACATCCTTTTTCCTTGAACAAAATTAAATTTTAGCGGGTGGGGTTAGAGCAAAAAATTTTAGGGGGGCGGGAGTAAGAAAATGGTTTGGGGAAACCCCTGTTTAGACAATAAAAAGTACCAGAATGATTTTTAAAGTTGTACATCAGTCAAAAAAGATTTTTCCCCAATATTTTTTTGAAGCAGAAAAATATTTTTAAATTGTCGGTCAACAAAGGCCTGACATTTAAAAAACCCTGGATTTTTTCCATTTGTATACAATAATACTACATTATATATTTTTATATATATATATAAATAATATATATATATTTAAAAATATATATATTAAAATATATTTTATATATTATATATTATATATTAATTATATTATATATTCACAACTCAAAAAACGAAACGGCTGTCAATGAAAAAAGAAGAAAAAAAGGGGGCCGACCAGGGTTTTTTGTAATAGCGGCCTCACTAGCATGGCCCACGAAGATTTCAATAGGAGTTTTTTCAAAAAACTTTGTGGTGTATGGAAGTGCAGTGAGTAAGCTGCCCGTACAATTTTTTCCCAAAGGGAATTCCTGGTTTGGTGGGACAAGAGGGCCTGTATTTGGGGCCGGATGGGTTTGGTCCTGCCTAATAATTTAAAATTTTTTTTATATTATTTATAAATATATATATATTTAAATAATATATATATATATATATTATTATTAAAATAGATTTACACCATTTAGGAGGTTTTTCTGAAATATAAGTCACTGGAGGAAAGAAATATTTTTTTTTTCCTTAAGA
>NW_026507549.1:0-44503 GCF_026875155.1 Cherax quadricarinatus
TTTCTTCAAGATTTCCTTTGTATGGACTGATTGAAGCCACTGTGTGGGCGAAACGTTTCCTCAATAAAGATACCCAAGAGTTGCACATGTGTCTAATTTATCAACATGTCGGTTCTCTGAACCATTCATCTACGAACCTGTCAGACTCTGCAACTTCTTGGGATCTTAATACTTGGGAATTCTTCGCTTGCCTAATTCTTGCACGACCTACTTCAACATTGAACAAATGTTACACGACCTATGACTGCTGTACCTCTCCTGCCAACGGTTTATAAGCTCCTTCTCAGCACGTATGCTGTATTCTATTCAAGATTGATGGACTGACCACATCGACTCAAGGTTGAGGGACTGATTACCTCATTCTCCTCCTGTTCTTCAAGATTCTCCTTTGTATGGACTGATGAAGCCACTGTGTGGCGAAACGTTTCCTCAATAAAGATACCCAAGAGTTGCACATGTGTCTAATTTATGAACATGTCGGTTCTCTGAACCATTCATCTACAAAGAACAAAAGTCAGAGATAAGATAGGTCCCCTTAAAAATAACTATGGGCATCTTACTGACAAAGAGAATGAAATGTGCTCGATTTTAAATAATTATTTTCTCTCGGTTTTTACACAGGAAGACACTAATAATATTCCGGTAATTAATTTTTATAGTGGATGAGAAGAAGATAAATTATGTAACATCACAGTCACTAGTGAAATGGTTTTGATGCAGATAGACCGACTGAAGCAAAATAAGTCACCGGGTCCTGATGAGGTTTTTTCAAGGGCTCTTAAGGAATGCAAAATGGAAGTCTGTGAACCATTAACTAATATTTTTAATTTATCTCTTCAAACAGGTCTGATGTGTGGAAGATGGCTAATGTAATTCCTATTTTTAAAACAGGGGACAAGTCGTTACCGTCAAATTACCGCCCAATAAGCCTGACCTCAATTGTAGATACATTGTTTAGCAACAGTCTGTTGCTGTTTGATCATAGCATAACACCGTTCAGAAGGATGAGCATTGGCACACACTGCACACCAGTGTGACTTAGATGGGCATTTCCTGGCGATGTGGCCCCAGCGTTGACACTTATAACATCGACGTTGATGAGGTTTGTACAATGCAATGTAATAGCGTCTGTTGAGGGTTGCACGGGAGTGAATATAGCGTGGCAGAGTCCCCTGGCCAGTCCACTCAGCTAATATCAGACCGTTGGAAAGTCGACGAGGGCTTGCAACTTGCTCTGACGCCAGATATTGAGGATTCAAGTGCTTGTTGACGTTGTAGATGACAATAAGCACTTTAGGTGCCCTTGGTGGGGCAGCTCGGAGTTTGATGTTGGCATATTCGTGAGTGAGAAGTTTGTCTATAAATGCTGAATCATTAGGCACAAAGACGTAGTTATCCTCATCGCGGACAAACTTGATCGTTTTCTCATGATTGTTTACACTAGCTTCGAAAAACCAGTTAAACTTGGTCTCTTGATCAGTGTTGTTAGGGAAATCTAACCTGACAGCTTTGGGAAGGTGTTCGCCCACTGTATTGCTTTCAGCAAGCTTTCTCTCGAAGCCTCGTTCTTTTTTCCGAGCCTGTTTAGTAAAATATGTTTCAAATCTGCCTTCACCATCATCTACGTCAACACCATCAGCTATGTATCTTTATTTCGAAACGTTTCGCCTACACAGTAGGCTTCTTCAGTCGAGTACAGAAAAACATTAAAATGGTATAAAATACCGACAGGTTGTTAGGTAAGACACATATGCAACAGTTAGGTATCTTTATTATGAAACGTTTCGCCTACACAGTAGGCTTCTTCAGTCAAGTACAGAAAAGTTGATAGAAGCAGAAGATACTTGAAGACGGTGTAATCAGTCCATCACCCTTAAAGTTTTGAGGTGGTCAATCCCTCAGTCTGGAGAAGAGCATTGTTCCATTGTTCCATCGTCTTCAAGTATCTTCTGCTTCTATCAACTTTTCTGTACTTGACTGAAGAAGCCTACTGTGTAGGCGAAACGTTTCATAATAAAGATACCTAACTGTTGCATATGTGTCTTACCTAACAACGAGTACAGAAAAGTTGATAGAAGCAGAAGATACTTGAAGACGATGTAATCAGTCCATCACCCTTAAAGTTTTGAGGTGGTCAGTCCCTCAGTCTGGAGAAGAGCATTGTTCCATGGTATGAAACAATATGGAGATGAAGTGACAGGATGGAGCCTAATATAGCGCCAAGGGGTGAGACGTAGGTCACTAGGGGAGGTAAAAACTCAGATGTTGGGAGGACAGGTCCCTCTCAAATCCAGCCGTTCTCACTAGTAGAGGTTGTCGAAGTTGATTGTAGGTCTGTACCAAGATACCCTTGTGTTGCAGTGTCAGACAGATTGAACATTCTCCAGACTGAGGGACTGACCACCTCAACTTTAAGGGTGATGGACTGATTACATCGTCTTCAAGTATCTTCTGCTTCTATCAACTTTTCTGTACTCGACTGAAGAAGCCTACTGTGTAGGCGAAACGTTTCGAAATAAAGATACCTAACTGTTGCATATGTGTCTTACCTAACAACCTGTCGGTATTTTACACCATTTTAATGTTCAATCTGTCTGACACTGCAACACAAGGGTATCTTGGTACAGACCTACAATCAACTTCGACAACCTCTACTAGTGAGAACGGCTGGATTTGAGAGGGACCTGTCCTCCCAACATCTGAGTTTTTACCTCTCCTAGTGACCTACGTCTCACCCCTTGGCGCTATATTAGGCTCCATCCTGTCACTTCATCTCCATATTGTTTCATACCATGGAACATAAGAACATAAGAATGTAGGAACACTGCAGAAGGCCTACTGGCCCATACGAGGCAGGTCCTTATCAAAACGACATCTACCTAAAGCTACTCAAGAAATAACTCCCGTACCCCTTGACACCAATCAAACCCAGCCCCTCCCACTCATATATTTGTCCAGTCTCTTCTTAAAGCTACCCAAGGTCCTAACCTCTATCACCCCACTGGGAAGACTGTTCCACGCATCTACAACTCTGTTAGAAAACCAGTACTTACCTATGTCCTTTCTAAATCTAAATTTATCCAACTTAAATCCATTATTCCTGGTTCTTACCTGGTTCGACACCCTCAGTACGTTATTAATGTCTCCCTTGTTTATGCCCATCATCCACTTATACACTTCAATGATATCTCCCGATGGAAATAAATGGTATAAAATACCGACACAATGGAAATATAAACACAAATGCAGTATAATGTGATCCTTTATTGACTACGTTTCGCCCACACAGTGGGCTTTTTCAAGTCACAAACAGAACTACCTGGGGTGGAAGGAACGCGAGTATTTATAGTCCGGTTCAGAATGCTGAGGTCAGGTGAAGAATGCCGCACCCGATGATGTACCGAGTGGGGTTATAGAGTCTAAAAACTTGGGTAGCTTGGAAAGGAGATTGGATAAGTTTGTGAGCAGACCTTCTACAGTGTTCTTATGTGGGATAGAGATGAAGAAGTTTCTTGGCAAGTGGTTCAGCTATGTTATAGAAGCCACTATTCTGGTTGAAGTTGTCGGATATAGAAATAAGTGATGATTCCAGGATTCTTCGGTATTGAGTGTTGTCTTCTGTGGCGATAAGTCTTGAGTTTCTGTAGTTTATCAAGTGGTTGTGTGAATTACGGTGTTGTACGCAGGTCTGATGACACAAGGAATGCCTGCGTACAACACCGTAATTCACACAACCACTTGATAAACTACAGAAACTCAAGACTTATTGCCACAGAAGACAACACTCAATACCGAAGAATCCTGGAATCATCACTTATTTCTATATCCGACAACTTCAACCAGAATAGTGGCTTCTATAACATAGCTGAACCACTTGCCAAGAAACTTCTTCATCGCTATCCCACATAAGAACACTGTAGAAGGTCTGCTCACAAACTTATCCAATCTCCTTTCCAAGCTACCCAAGTTTTTAGACTCTATAACCCCACTCGGTACATCATCGGGTGCGGCATTCTTCACCTGACCTCAGCATTCTGAACCGGACTATAAATACTCGCGTTCCTTCCACCCCAGCACCTACTGCCGACTCCACCAAGATTCTTTGTTGCATTATGTATGCTCATGTACAGAATGCAGCTGAGCCTGGTTCCTTCAACACCACCATCAATGAACTTTTCAAACTAAATAATATGCCTGGCCTCACATTCCCTGCATTACCACCTTCCACTGAGATCCTAAAATCTACTGCAAATATTACCAGCATCACCGCTGCTCCACCGCTGTCACAACCTCCATAGACACAGGATGGACAATCAGAGACCTCTGAAACGTCGGCAAAAACCACCAATGGAGTCCACTCCCGTTTTTCATCCACTGTTTAGAGCAACTGACCAGTCGGAAATCTCCCCTTTTCACCAGTTCAGCCACCAGCCAAGAAAGCAAAAACACAAGCACTGCGGATGCACCTCACGGTGCACTGTCACTGACACTGCTGCACCACAACAAGCCCGGTATTGAAGGGTGTATACTTTTTACACAACCAAGCAGTATAAGAACACAATGCGGGTCTTCAGAAATCCATCATCACCTCCGGGGACGGAACAGTCAAGTATACTACGACCAAACTGCTACATACACCACTGCAGACATGACCGACTACTCACTGCCAACACCAACACCTTGTGGAAGTCAAGTACACCTCAAAGAGGAAATTCAGGATGCTTCAGAATAGGGACCTTGAAGACGGTACCCTCGTCTAGCACGGACTATCCATGACCATTCACCCAGCACTTTGCTGTCCGTAAAGCTGGGGTGTGGCTCCAATCAACCCTGTAACTGCTGCCTCTGCCCGACTGCGCTTCTCTTTGGGGAGTCAGCGCAAGATAGAAGAAGACGACTTTCCTCCAACTGGAGGGCCAAGAAAGAAGAAAGATGATTACGTCACCCCCCACCCGGGGGGCCACTGCCGGGGTCACCATCTGGAGAAGACCTGGGCCAGAAGGACCTGCAAAATAAAACATGAATGAAAATGAACACCAACACACGACACTCCACACAGGAGAGCACAGCGCTAGCACGATCGACACAATGCATTGCCCTTCTAGGGCATGGTTGGTGCCAGAGCCCGAGTTTGTACCTTGCAAGATGAGGGGGGTACTTGTGCCTCCTCCCTGGGAGACTTAGGTCTCAGACAACTCCTAGACAGGGAGCCGTGCCGAGCCACACTTTGGAAGGGCCCGGGCCGGGAAAATACCGGCGAATCTTTAACAACAACAACACCCCAGGTAGTTCTGTTTGTGACTTGAAAAAGCCCACTGTGTGGGCGAAACGTAGTCAATAAAGGATCACATTATACTGCATTTGTGTTTATATTTCCATGATATCTCCCCTCATTCTACGCCTCTCCAGAGAGTGGAGATTTAAAGGGTTTAGTCTATCTTCATACGGGAGGTTCCTTACACAGTAAATTATTTTAGTTTATTTTCTCTGTATGTTCTCTAATGAGTCTATGTCCATCCTGTAGTAAGGGGACCAAAACTGAGCAGCATAATCTAAATGAGGCCTCACTAGTGATGTATAGAGCTGTAAAATAACTTTTGGACTTCTGTTACTTTTACTTCTTGAGATAAATCCAAGCAATCTGGGTTTGGGCCCTTTTTGCGCACACTGAGGCATGCTGTCTTGGCTTTAGATTTCTGCTTACCATGACTCCCCAAATCTTTTTCCATTTGCTTGACCAAGCTCTACTTCACCTAGATTATAGCTTCGAGGATTTTTTCATTTTCCCAAAGGGCAAGTACCCTACATTATCCACATTAAACTTCATCTGCCCTTCTCAGACCAAGACATTAATTTGTTCAAATCGTCCTGGAGTTCATGATATACTCCCCAGAGTGAAATTTTTACGGCCTATCTTTGTATCATCAGCAAACTTACTCATGTCACTAGTAATCCCTTCATCAAGGTCATTAATGTAAATTACGAAAAAAGAGAGGACCCAAAACTGATCCCTGTGGAACGCCACTAGTGACTAATCCCCATTCAGATTTCACTCCATTAATGGTAACTCTCTGCTTTCTATTGGTAAGCCATGCCTCAATCCATGCTAGAACTTTACCTCCTATACCATGAGCTGCCACTTTTCTTAAGAGTCTCTTGTGAGGTACTCTGTCGAAGGCTTTACTAAAATCCAAATAAACAATATATGGAAATATAAACACAAATGCAGTATAATGTGATCCTTTATTGACAACGTTTCACCCACACAGTGGGCTTTCTCAAGTCACACACGGATCTACCTGGGGTTGGAAGGTACGAGAGTATTTATAGTCAGAATGTTGAGGTCAGGTGAAGAATGCTGCATCTGAGATCCACCGGGTTTGGGGTTATAGAGTCTTGGGTAGCTTGGCAGGGGTATTGGACAAGTTGTAGACCTTCTGCAGTGTTCTATGTTCTTATGTGGGTTTAGCGATGAAGAAGTTTCTTGGCGAGTGGTTCAGCTATGTTATAGAAGCCATTGTTCGGGTTGAAATTTTTGGGGTTTAGAGATAAGCGATGATTCCAGGATCTTCTGTATTGAGTGTTGTCTTCTGGGGCTATAAGTCTTGAGTTTCTGTAGTTAATTAAATGGTTGTGTGAATTGCGATGCTGTACACGGGCCCATTCCTTGTATCGTCCAGTCCTGCTTGAATATTGGTGTTCTGAAATGCGTGTTTGGAGGTCTCTTGATGTTTCGCCCACATATAATTTGTGCAGTCATTACAAGGGATTATGTATACCCCTGCAGAGGATGGAGGTTTGTCCTGTCTACTACTGGTGATGTCCTTGAGGGTTTCGTGGTTTGTGGAGGTAGATACTTGGAATGATGTTTTGGCAAAGATGTTGGAAACATGTTTGGCAAGGAGTTGTTGGGAGGACTATGTATCTCTTCTCGGCAGTGTCTTCTCTGGGTGTGTTGAAGATGTTTAATGCCCCGTCTGCAGTCTCTGATGAAGTGACTAGGATAGTGGTTTTTTGGAAATACTTGTTCAATTATAGTGCATTCTTCCTCAAGGAACTCATTGCTGCAGATTCTGAGTGCACGTAGGAAGAAGCCTATAATCACCCCACGTTTGGTTTTGGTGTCGTGGTGAGAGTGGGAAGTGGAGAAGATCGTTTTGGTTGGTGGGTTTTTGTTAGACTTTAAACGAAGTTCGTGGTCAGCTTTGCAGAGCAAAAACATCAAGGAAAGGAAGAGTGTTGCGACTTCTTCCTCAAGTGTGAAGTGGATTGAAGGCTCGACCTGTTGAGCTTTTGGAGAGCTTGAACGTTGAAGCGTTTAGGAGTTATGAGGAGAATGTCGTCAACATAACGGAGCCAGGTGACAGACGAAGGAATAAATGGTGGAGAAACGTTCGGCTTCTAGATGCTCCATGTATAATTTCGCCAGGACTGCACTGAGTGGCGAACCCATGGGTAGTCCAAAAGTCTGCTGAAAGAGGTGATTTTCGAAGGGAAACACGTAAAAGCCAACACATAGTTCAACAAGGTCGATGAAATCGCTGGCTGGAATGGGAAGATCAAGTGAATCGTCATTTTCCTGCGCAAGAGATCGATGGCTTGTGTTAGTAGGTACTTTGGTGAATGGGGAAAGTCACGTCAAGGCGGGAAAGTTTCTTGTTCCTGATGTTGATGTTGCGAATGCGATTGAGAAGATCACCCGAGTGTTTGAGATGTGTGGGACTGATAGTGCCCAAGGTTTGAGAGGTGTTTTGGCGAGAATTCCTGAGAGCTGGTGGGGAGCACTGCCTATTCCCGAGGATATGGGCCTCAGTGGGATACCAGGCTGTGAGTCTTTGGCAGCCATACATTCGGGCAGGTCTGGGGTTGTTGGGCATGGTGTGCAGAAGTTTCTTCCCTTGTTCTGAGCCCCTCAGAATGCGGCGAGTCCTTGAAGAAAAGTTTTAGAAAGGTTGTCCACTTGGTTAGTTGTGAGAGGTTTGTAGGTATCTGGGTCATTAAGTAGATTGAGCATTTTGTTCCTGTAATCGTCAGTGTTCATGATAAACAACACCACCTCCTTTATCAGCGGTGGTGCCCCTTGATGGTTGACGATTACAGGAACAAAATGCTCAATTACTTAATGACCCAGATACCTAAAAAACCTTCCCCAAACAAACCCAAGTGGACAACCTTACTAAAACTTTTCTTCAAAGGGACTCGCCGCATTCTGAGGGGCTCAGAAAAAAGGGAAGAAATTTCTGCACATGCAACAGTTAGGTATCTTTATTCAAAACGTTTCGCCTACACAGTAGGCTTTTTCAGTCGAGTAAGAAAAGTTGATAGAAGCAGAAGATACTTGAAGACGATGTAATCAGCCCATCACCCTTAAAGTTTGAGGTGGGCAGCCCCTCAGTCTGGAGAAGAGCATTG
Organism: Cherax quadricarinatus; assembly: GCF_026875155.1. Taxonomy (NCBI): domain Eukaryota; kingdom Metazoa; phylum Arthropoda; class Malacostraca; order Decapoda; family Parastacidae; genus Cherax; species Cherax quadricarinatus. The sequence goes on from NW_026507549.1 coordinate 8,413, forward strand.
TTCCGTTGTCTGAAAACAATATGAAGTTGAAGAAAAAAGAAAGCAAACAAGTTTAGGTAAGATCCCAATGGGATAAAGCGGGGAAGACGGGACAGATGAAGAATAGCTCTGGAGAGGAGTGTTTTAGTAAGAGAAATAGGGGCCAGGGCTTAACCCAGCAGCTAAGGCGATCGTGGGGCAGACTTAAAGAACAGGAATAGCAGGGACTGTTGCATTGAAACTTGTGGTAGTTGAAGTCTTGAATCTTGAGTAGCTGGCAGCAGGCTAGGTCACATCAGAGGGTTTTAGAACACATATGGGATTTTATAGGAGTAACTGAGAGGCAGGTTAGCAATGGAGCCATTTTCAACCTTTTTGAAGCTGCTTCTAGATAGGTGGTATAATTTACCCTTGTTGCTGAAGGTGAAACGTAGAGGCTTGATGAACTCAAGAACTTGGGTGAGTGTGAAGTGAAGCGGTGATTCACATGCATACTTGACTGTTCCAGCACCGAGGCTTTTGTAGAGTTCATACAGGTCATGGTGTCAGTATTTTAAGGAGAAGTGTAAAAGGTAAGGTTTTCCCCTGAGGGTTTACTGGAGTCGTCCCTTATCTTTCTCTTTGGAGTGGATTCACTGGGAGAATCTAATGGTGGTAGCAGGTGACTGAGGTTCGACAGGAGCGCTGTGAGGTGTAATGGTTGTGTAACAGCAGGCTGGGAGAGGTGGAGGCGGTGGTTGAGGCAACTTGATCAACGTTTTTCAGCGGTGGAAGTGGTTATAGAAGTTACAGGAGCAGTTGTTGGGCAGGAGACAGGTCTGTAGGTGCAGTAAAGTTGGGAAGGATCTTGAGGATGTTTCTGAAGGTGTGGATTCCGGAAAATTGAAGGCAGGCATGTTGTTCAGACGGAATAGTTCGTTAATAGTGGTGTTGAAAGTGCCGGGGCTTGCTGCGTTTGCAAGGTGTGCATACACCATGCAGTCAGCACCTTGGAAAGGGGCACCGTCGGGGGGTGGAGAGAGGGAGTTGCTGGGCGATGGTGCCTGTAGATTGCGTGTTTGAGTCTTGATGGCGTCGGTTTTGTGGTTTGGTTATTGCAGATATGTCGGTGAATTGGAGGTCTTCTTCGGAACTTTAGTTTTCTTCAGTTTTGATTTCTTTCCTGAGTGGGCACTTAGCTGCAAGGGTATGATCATTACCCTTGCAGTTAAGACATGTTGGTGTTGTAGTAAAGGTTTCAGGATCTGAAATCGTGTCCATCATTCCAAAATTTTGAACAAAACTTCTTATTCTTGATGGGGCAGTCCTTGGTGGTGTGATTATAGGAGTAGCAGGTCCAGCAGGGGAGATGTATGTGAAACGTTCTTGTTCTATATGACTTGGGTGAAAGTGGTAATATGAGATGGCCAGACCGTAGAGAGAGCTTGGGCAGCCATGGAGATGTTGAGAATGTAATTTTTTAGCATTGATGTGGCGTTGGGGATCTTTGAGATGCTGTCTACCGAGGCCCACGTGTTTTGTTCCTCAATAGATGTCTTCAGTTGGTTTAGAAAGACACGTAGCAAACACTATAACATATTTATTAGAAAACGTTTCGGTCCTGGAACCTTGATCACTTCTAGGTTCCAGGACCGAAACGTTTTCTAATAAATATGTTATAGTGTTTGCTTACGTGTCTTTCTAAACCAACTTGTCGGTATTTATTACCAAGGTTTATACCAGATGTCTTCAGTGCTTCAGTAGGAGAGAGAGGTGACGATATTGTCAAGTCTTTTCACAAAGACCGAACGTTTCGACTTCAAGAATGGAGACGGGGATAGAGTGAATTGTTGTGTTTGTAGGGTCCTGATTGAAGAGTCGTCCATTAGTTTTAGTGCTTCCGTGTCATCTGTGCAGACGACAATGAAGGAGTCTTTCAGAGAGTGGATTGCCGTAAACTTGACCCCGCAGGCAGGTCCTAACGACGGTAGCTAAAGCTAACTTCGAGGAGTCATTTATTGCACCATTCCCCAGGCTTGATTTTCACACGATTCGACAGCATTGTGAAAAAGATATCACTTTGTAGAATATAATTCTACACCCCGACGGGGTCGAAGAGAGGCTTCTTGCGGTGTAGAGCAACTGACAATATGAAACATATTGTTCCTGTAAAACAATATGTTTCATTTTGTTTCATACTATGGGAACAATGCTTTTTCTTTCCAACTGAGGGACTGACCACCTCAAAACTTTTAAAGGGGGATGGACTGATTACATCGTCTTCAAGTATCTTCTGCTTCTATCAACTTTTCTGTACTCGACTGAAGAAGCCTATTGTGTAGGCGAAACGTTTCATAATAAAGATACCTAACTGTTGCATATGTGTCTTACCTAACAACCTGTCGGTATTTTATACCATTTTAATGTTCAAAGTTCTAAATGTTGGACAGGACAATAACCATGCCACATATAAACTAAATAATGTAGATCTTAATATTACGGATTGCGAAAAAGATTTAGGAGTTCTGGTTAGCAGTAATCTGAAACCAAGACAACAGTGCATAAGTGTTCGCAATAAAGCTAATAGAATCCTTGGCTTCATATCAAGAAGCATAAATAATAGGAGTCCTCAGGTTGTTCTTCAACTTATACATCCTTGGTTAGGCCCTCATTTAGATTATGCTGCACAGTTTTGGTCACGTATTACAGAACGGATATAAATTCTCTGGAAAATGTACAAAGGAGGATGACAAGTTGATCCCCTGTATCAGAAACCTTCCCTATGAGGATAGACTAAGGGCCCTGAAAAATGCACTCTCGGGAAAGAGTAGAATTAGGGGGATATGATTGAGGTGTATAAATGGAAAACAGGAATAAATAAAGGATGCCCTCCTTGAGCAACTTTACCAGCAGCTGAGAGAAGAGCTCAGAGTTGCTAAAATGGAGATACGGCGATTAACGGAGGAGAAAAGAGGATTCGTAGTAATCCTTCTGTTGTGAGCCCCCAGGTTAAGAGGGGAGCTTGGTCAGTGGCCGGGCAACATGGAACCAAGCTGAAGATCAAAAAAACGGTTGGAGAGGCAGAAACAACGAGAAACCAGAAGACTACCGTGGAAACTTCCAACTCATTCTCGGTGCTACCTGACGAATGTGAGTGTTCTACTGGGAATGCCACAACGAGCACCAAAAAAGCATTGGCAGACGTGAGTAAGACACCCCTAAAAACCCCCAACGAAGACCATCGAGAACGTCTTGACGAATTACAAGTGGTGTAATGCTACCTGGCAAAATGTGAGTCGATACTCGGAGCATCACGATGGACGACGCCAAGGAAGGTAAAAACATTGTTGTTGTTGGGGGATAGCCAGATTAGGTACATGGTTTGGGCATTCTGCTTGAAGGATAGGAGTAGGAGGCAGAGAGTGTGTTTTCCTGGGGCTGGGATGAAGGATATTGTTAGCCATCTGGATGATATCATGAGAGGTAATGGGAGCAATCCTATTTTCTGTCTCAGTGCTGGAGGCAACGATGTTGGCAGACGTAGGAGTGAGGACCTGATTAGCAGGTATAGGTCAGCAATGAGATAATTAGGAGGAAGGGTGGGAAACTGTCATATGTGGCATTTTGCAAGGAGAGGAGTTGGAAAATGATATGGGGTGTCCAGAAAATAGCTATTGGTGTCAATTGCTGGCTGGACCAAATACTGTAAGGAAAATGCGGGTAAAATTCATTGACAACTGGACCTCTCTATGGCAGAAAGAAATGACATGTGAGCCAGGGTGGGAGTTCACTTATCTAGGTGTGGGGTGGGAGCACTGGCCAACGCAGTGGAGGGACTGTTAGGTCTTTTAAAATAGGAATAGTTAGTGGTTGGGGTTTGGCGGGACAAACTATGAAGTCGCAGAGGGTAGTAACATGAGAAATACTTGGAGAACTAGTAATAGGCAATAATGAGGTGGATATTGGAAAGCCCAGTGGCACTAACTGACAAGGACAGTAATAGGTCTTAGTGGAAATAAGAAAGGAGCAGGAAGGATAAAGATGAGAGGAGGGCCATTTAAATATGTATTTACACAAATAGTCGCATGCTAGGAATAGATGGACGAGTTGAGGACTAGTTGCTAGTTGCAGGAACATTGATGTATTTGCCATCTACTGAGACGTGGTTTAATTCAAAAAGTCGGGTCATGCTGCAGAATGTCACATTCAGGGGTTTTAATTGTTCCAAGTAGATTGAAGTTATCGGGAAGGGGGGGTGGGGTGGAACTTTGTGTATGTCCGAGATCGATTGAACTATTGCATTAAAAACGGGTTTTATTAGTCTGAGTTATAATACAGAGTCTGGTATTAAAACTAGGATTTCATAGGCCTGTTATCCAGGTGTAAATGGGGAGCAAAAGAAACACAGCAGAAAAGTTTTAGAGAATTATCCTTCACCAATTTAGAACAGCAATATGTACACTATGTACAGTTATAAGTATAGTGCAGTCTCGGTAAGCAAGCAGAAATAGAAGCCACAAGATAGCAGACCGGTGCTCAACCAGCTCAGAATGGGTAAAGAACAAGGGCAGCAGGAGAGCGGTATCCACATAACCTCTGCGGATTGCATCCCCACCTTATTATTGGCTAAACCTGGTCACTAGTTGAACGATGGGGCCCATCACCAACTCTTAGCAATCTGGTTCGCTGGTTGGGGGGGGGAGATAGGGGAGATAGCCTGTAAAATGAGGGTGTGTTAATGAGCCGAATAAAGGTTACGTACTCTTTGCATGCCACAGTCTGTTTGGATTAGAATTTTCAGAGGGGCATGAAAAATTTATTTCTAGGTGGATATACCGTACACCAACTTTAGATAGGGACCAGGGAGACTACTATGGGAGAAATTTGTTAGGGCCACAGGGTCGATAATGTAGTAATTCTAGGAGACTTTTAACTTAGTCATAGTGACTTGGAATATTTCTTGACTGGGAATTTTAGAATCATTACGATTTCTTAGAAGTAGGATTTTTTTGAAGCAGTTTGTGACAGAACCTACAAGGGGTAATAACCTGCTTGACTTAGTTCTGGCAAACAATGATCCATTGTTAATAATTTAGAAGTTTCAGAGGAAAACTGGGTGCTAAGCGACCACAAATCAATTACATTTAGATTGGAATGGAAGTATGATCAGGAGGGATAACTTCAGTAACAGTCCCAGATTTTTCCGACTTAGCAGATTACGATGGGCTTAGAGAACAACTTATCATCTGTTGACTGGGGTAACGAAGGTGAGCTTCAATATGACAGTTTTTTGAAACACAATACCATGCTGCTCAAAGACGTTTATCGCTTATAAGGAAATTAGATCTAATTAGAAATGACCAAAATGGTATGAATATAGGCTGAAATATTACTAGGGAATAAGAAAGGAATTCATAGGCGTATCAAAAAAGGTACGAGGGTTATTCTTATGAATCAGTATATTGTCTTTAAGTGGAAACATTAAAAAAGGGGATAAAAATGCTAAAGAGATATGAAATTAAAGTTGCTAGGGGATTCTTAAATCTAACCCAAAAGTTTTTTCAGGTCTATAGAACAAATAGTCAGAGATAAGATAGGTCCCCTTAAAAATAACTATGGGCATTCTACTGACAAAGAGAATTGAAATGTGCTCGATTTTAAATAATTATTTTCTTCTCGGTTTTTAAAGGAAGACACTAATAATATTCGGTAATTACTTTTTATAGTGGACCAGAAGAAGATAAATTATGTAACTTCCACAGTCACTAGTGAACTGGTTGTGAAAGCAGATAGGAACGTCTGAAAGCAAATAAGTCACCGGGTCCTGATGAGGTTTTTTCAAGGGTTCTTAAGGAATGCAAAAGGTCTGTGAACCATTAACAAATATTTTTAATTTATCTTTCAAACAGGTGTAGTGTCTGATATGTGGAAAAATGGCTAATGAAAATTTTCCTTTTTTTAAAAGGGGGACAAGTCGTTACCGTAAAAATTCCGCCAAAAAGCCGACCTCAATTGTGGAAAATTACTAGAGTCAATTATAGCAGAGATTATAGAACCCATCTCGATAAGCAACTTATTAGGATACCCAGCATGGATTCCAAGAGGCCGGTTTTTGTCAACAAATTTTTATTACTTCTTCAGTAAAGCTTTTGAGGCTTTACCACGTAAAGAATTTGATATTGTTTGGTATAAAGGGTATAAAATACCGACACAAGGGAAATATAAACACAAATGAGTATAATGTGATTTTATTGACAATTTTTCCCCCACACAGTGGGCTTTCTAAAGTCACACACGGATCTACCTGGGGTCAACGAACGAACAACAAAAGTCAGGAAATCCCAAAGGGGAGAGGGGGGAAAGACGGGACGACGAAAATAGTGTGGAGAGGAGGTTCTTGTGTAGAAATAGAGCAGGGGTTAAAACCCCCCCAGCAAAGGCGATCGGGGGACAGATATTGAAAAAGGGAAAATTTCCCGGGTTTTTCTGTTGGACTTTCCGGTGGGGTGGCTGGAGTAAGGGGCTTGCGACGTTTAGAGCTAGAGAGGGGTGCAGAATGAGTCTGTCTTAAAACCCCAAAAAAACTAAGGCGAACGTGGGTCAGAGAAAGGTACGTGTTTAGAAGGTACCTGTCAGCGGATCCAAGGGTTTTTTGAAGTAGGGTTGGAGCAGGAAAATGCAGGAGTAGAAAAGGTTTTGGTGGTTTTTGGGTCTGCGAAAGCTTCGCAAGGGGGAGGTCCAGTATCAGTCGTGCTAAGTTTTTCTATCTGTCTGTCACTGAGCCCTTCCAGCACGATTTAGGCAGGGGGTCTAACTGGGCATGGAGAACTCGCTTTTGGCGAAGTCCTCCCCTCTGACATAAGCACCCAGCGCAGGCCCTTTTTCTGGACACGCTGCAGTTTAAGTAAGTTTTTTTTTTGTAAATTAGAACATTGCAACTCTTGGGGACTTATTGAGGAAAAGTTTCGCCACACGTGGCTTCATCATCCTACAAAAGGGAATCTTGAAGAACAGGAGGGGAATGAGGTAATCCTCCTCAACCCTTAGTTATGTGGGCAGTCCACAATCTTGAATAAATAAAAGGCAACGTGCTGGAAGGAAATTATAAACCCTTGGGAGGAGAGGGGCAGAAGTCATAGGGCGTGTAACATTTGTTCAATGTTGAAGTAGGTCGTGCCCAAGAATTAGGCAAGCGAAGAATTCCCAAGTATTAAGATCCCAAGAAGTTGCAGTGTCTGACAGGTTTGTAGATGAATGGTTCAGAGAACCGACATGTTGATAAATTAGACACATGTGCAACTCTTGGGTATCTTTATTGAGGAAACGTTTCGCCACACAGTGGCTTCATCAGTCCATACAAAGGAGAATCTTGAAGAACAGGAGGAGAATGAGGTACTCAGTCCCTCAACCTTGAGTCGATGTGGTCAGTCCATCAATCTTGAATAGAATACGGCATACGTGCTGAGAAGGAGCTTATAAACCGTTGGCAGGAGAGGTGCAGAAGTCATAGGTCGTGTAACATTTGTTCATTGTTGAAGTAGGTCGTGCCCAAGAATTAGGCAAGCGAAGAATTCCCAAGTATTAAGATCCCAAGAAGTTGCAGTGTCTGACAGGTTTGTAGATGAATGGTTCAGAGAACCGACATGTTGATAAATTAGACACATGTGCAACTCTTGGGTATCTTTATTGAGGAAACGTTTCGCCACACAGTGGCTTCATCAGTCCATACAAAGGAGAATCTTGAAGAACAGGAGGAGAATGAGGTAATCAGTCCCTCAACCTTGAGTCGATGTGGTCAGTCCATCAATCTTGAATAGAATACGGCATACGTGCTGAGAAGGAGCTTATAAACCGTTGGCAGGAGAGGTGCAGAAGTCATAGGTCGTGTAACATTTGTTCAATGTTGAAGTAGGTCGTGCCCAAGAATTAGGCAAGCGAAGAATTCCCAAGCATTAAGATCCCAAGAAGTTGCAGTGTCTGACAGGTTTGTAGATGAATGGTTCAGAGAACCGACATGTTGATAAATTAGACACATGTGCAACTCTTGGGTATCTTTATTGAGGAAACGTTTCGCCACACAGTGGCTTCATCAGTCCATACAAAGGAGAATCTTGAAGAACAGGAGGAGAATGAGGTAATCAGTCCCTCAACCTTGAGTCGATGTGGTCAGTCCATCAATCTTGAATAGAATACGGCATACGTGCTGAGAAGGAGCTTATAAACCGTTGGCAGGAGAGGTGCAGAAGTCATAGGTCGTGTAACATTTGTTCAATGTTGAAGTAGGTCGTGCCCAAGAATTAGGCAAGCGAAGAATTCCCAAGTATTAAGATCCCAAGAAGTTGCAGTGTCTGACAGGTTTGTAGATGAATGGTTCAGAGAACCGACATGTTGATAAATTAGACACATGTGCAACTCTTGCCTAATTCTTGGGCACGACCTACTTCAACATTGAACAAATGTTACACGACCTATGACTTCTGCACCTCCCCTGCCAACGGTTTATAAGCTCCTTCTCAGCACGTATGCCGTATTGTATTCAAGATTGATGGACTGACCACATCGACTCAAGGTTGAGGGACTGATTACCTCATTCTCCTCCTGTTCTTCAAGATTCTCCTTTGTATGGACTGATGAAGCCACTGTGTGGCGAAACGTTTCCTCAATAAAGATACCCAAGAGTTGCACATGTGTCTAATTTATCAACATGTCGGTTCTCTGAACCATTCATCTACAAGTTTGTTTTTGCTGCAAGAGAGAGGGCTAGAGGAGAGTAAGTTATCAGAGGACGTATTAGGGATTTGTAGAGGTGTAGTTTGGTGCGTTGAGAGGCATGTTTCAGCTTGTAGAGGCCCGCAAGGGCCTTACTAGCTATTGCATGCCTTGAGTGAATGTGTCCGTGTAAACGAAGAAGGTAGTCAAGATTAACGCCAAGGCCCAGTGACAGTTTGGGTGTGATAGGGAAGTAAGTGCGGGTGTCAGCTGTTCTGAGTTCGACAGGTAATGGAGGACCCACGTTTCCTGTAGTTAAAATACGTAATGCTGGATTTTGCTGCATTGGTTTTGATCCTCCATTTTTGTTCCCAAAAGGCTATCCTGTAAACCCTCATTTTGTTTTTTGTGTGTGAGTGTATCTAATTGGCATGAGTGATAAGTTGTGTAATGTCGTCTGCATAGGCTAGTTTTGATGGGTTGTGGTATACAGGTTTTGGGAATTTGTCGTTAGTGTATAAAAGTAGAGGGTAGGGGGAGAGGACAGATCCCTGGGGTACTCCAGCATTTAGTGTGAAGTAGTCAGAGTAACAGCCTTGAATTTGATTCTCATGGTACGGCCGTCTAGGAAGTTGCAGAGGAGTTTACGAGTATTGAGAGGCAGGTTGAAGTTAGTGCAGAGTTTGTACTTGAGCCCTTCATGCCAGACAGTGTCAAAAGCTTTTCAACGTCTTTTGCAACCAGGGCTGTCCTGTTTCTTTGTTTTGTGTTGATGTGGATGTAGTTGAGAATTATGTTAAATGGCATCCTGTGTGGATCTGTGTGTTCTGAACCCAAATGGCCATCTGAAAGTAAGAATTATGTTCAGGTATCTGCGAAGGCGATGTTTAAATGAGTTTTTAAAGAGTTTTCCAAAGTTTCGGGGAGTGCCGGGCCACTATTGGAAAGGGGCCCCGGGCCCGGGAAATACCGGCGAATCTTTAACAACAAAAAAACAGTTCACACTTGGGGAAAGAAGTCGAAAACACTTTCCCTTTTCCTTGATGTTCTCTTGAAAAGCGACCCAATTTCTTTTTTAAATTTCTATAAAAAAACCCCCAACCAAAAACGATCTTCTCCATTTCTACTTCACCACGACACCAAACCAAACGGGTGTAATTATAGGCTTCTTCCTACGGCCTCAGAATCTGCGCAATGGTTCCTTTTGGGGAAGAATGCACTATAATTGAACAATTTTTCCAAACTCCACTACCCTAGTCCTTCATCAGAACTGCGAGGGGGGGCATTAAACATCTTCAACACACCCAGAGAAACACTGCCGAGAAAGATACATATCCTCCCCAACAACTCCATTGCCAAAATGTTTCCAAAACTTTTCCCAAAAAATCATTCCAAATATCACCCCACAACCAGGGCCCAAGGACACACCTTTAGACAGGGCAAGCCTCCATCCTCTGCAGGGTATACAAATCCCTTGTAATGCTGCAACAAATTTTAGTGGCGAAACATCAAGAGACCCCAAAAAACCCTTTCAGAACACCTAAGCAAGCAGGGCTGACGATACAAGGAATGCGGGGGGGGGTTTCAGCATCGCCCAAATTTCCACAAACCCTTTAAATTTAAATACAGAAACTCAAGACTTTTACCCCAGAAACAACACTCAATACAGAAGAATCCGGAAACTCGCTTACTCTATAACCAACAATTTCAAACCCGAACAATGGGTTCTATAACATAGCTGAACCACTCGCCCAAAAAACTTCTTTTTTCGCTATCCCACATAAGAACATAGAACACTAAAGGTCCAACTTTTCCAATACCCCTGCCAAGAAACCCAAGATCTATAACCCCCCCGGGGGATCACAGATAGCTTTTTCACCTGACCCAACTTTTTGACTATAAATACTCTCGAAAAACCTTTCCCAACCCCCGGGAGATCCGGTGTGACTTGAGAAAACCCACTGTGTGGGTGAAACGTTGTCAAAAAAGGATCACATTATACGCATTTGTGTTTATATTTCCATTGTGTCGGTTTTTATACCATTTATTACCATCGTGTCAAACACTGAAAGTAGAAATGGATCCTTCACACAGAGAATACCTGGACCTTCTTCTAAAGGCTTACTCATTTCGCAACAGACACAATTTTCTTCGTGATTGCATCCAAGAAATGGGTCTTACCAAGATCCACACCTCCTCAAATTGCCAACATCAAACCACCTTTCTCCGCTACAGCTCGGACCTACCTTGAAGAGTGTGCAGATGATTTAAAAACAAGCTACAAGGAAGCTTTTCTCCAAGCCAGAACACTAGGCACAACACTCCGGGGCAACATGAACAGACGCACCGCCGAAATCATTCGCAGCAGAGTTACCACAGCGAATGTTCAACATGAAGATCAGACTTATTGGGAAAACTACAAACACTCTGCGATAATAGTAACTGGAAAAGTTTAGGAAGACCTGAAATTATTCAAATCTTCATCTCGTCCACTGTCAACCACAAAAACTGAAGCCCTCAGCTTAGGCCTCAAATTCGCAACAGGAATTACGAAACCAAAACAAGACCTCAATTTCATCGCCAAAAACTACAGACACAATGACTCCGACTTCCAAAAAGGCTATCTTCAAGGCATCATCTCAGCAGCCATCTCAACACACAGCTCCCCAGTCATACCTCGACGTTACATCAATGCACTCAAAGGTTTAGCAAAGACACGACCATCAGAGTCACCACCGCTGATAAAGGAGGGTGGTGTTGTTATCATGAACACTGACGATTACAGGAACAAAATGCTCAAACTGCTTAATGACCCAGATACCTACAAACCTCTCACAACAACCAAGTGGAAAAACCTTACTAAAACTTTTCTTCAAAGGATCGGCCGCATTCTGAGGGGTCAGAACAAGGGAAGAAACTTCGCAACACCATCCCAACAACCCCAGGCCAGAATTTTTATTGGGCCCGCAATGATCACAAGCCTGGTATCCCATGAGGCCCATATCCTCGGAATAGGCAGTGCTCCCCAAACCCGCTCCAGAATTCTCGCCAAAACACCTCTCTAACTCTTGGGCACTATCATCCAGCACATCTCAAACACTCGGGGGAAACTTCTCAATCGCATTTGCGACATCAACATCAGGAACAAAAACTTTCCAGCCTTGACGTGACTTCCCTATTCACCAAAGTACCCACTACACAAGCCATCGATCTCTTGCGCAGGGAAAAATTTACGATTCACTTGATCTTTTCCCCTTCCAGCCAGCGATTTCATCGACCTTGTTGAACTAGTGTTTTGGGTTTACGTGTTTCTCCTTCGAAATCACCTCTTTCAGCAGACTTTTGGGCTACCCATGGTTCGCCACTCAGTGCAGTCCTGGGGAACTTATACATGGAACATCTAGAAGCCGAACGTTTCTCCACCATTATTCCTTTGTCTGTCCCCTGGCTCCGTTATGTTGACGACATTCCTCATAACTCCTAAACGCTTCAACGTTCAAGCTCTCCAAGACAAGCTCAACCAGGTCGAGCCTTCAATCCAGTTCACACTTGAGGAAGAAGTCGACAACACTCTCCCTTTCCCCTTGATGTTCTGCTCTGCAAAGCTGACCACGAAACTTCGTTTTAAAGTCTATCGAAAACCCACCAACCAAAACGATCTGATAAATTAGACACATGTGCAACTCTTTGGGTATCTTTATTGAGGAAACGTTTTGCCACAAGTGGGGTTCATCAGTCCATACAAAGGAGAATCTTGAAGAACAGGATTATTATTATTATTATAATCAAAGGGGAAGCGCTAAACCGGAGGATTAAAACAGCGCTTGGGGGGGGGAGTGGAAGGCCCTTCAGGCTTAAATTCGGGGAACTGGAGCACAAGATCCAATTCCCTAAATCAAGAGCCCCTCACCAACATCAAGGAACCTTCCTTGAGGGGGTTTTAAGAACAGGAGGAGAATGAGGTAATCAGTCCCTCAACCTTGAGTCGATGTGGTCAGTCCATCAATCTTGAATAGAATACGGCATACGTGCTGAAAGGAGCTTATAAACCGTTGGCAGGAAGGGTGCAGCAGTCATAGGTCGTGTAACATTTGTTCAATGTTGAAGTAGGTCGTGCCCAAGAATTAGGCAAGCGAAGATTCCCAAGTATTAAGATCCCAAGAAGTTGCAGTGTCTGACAGGTTTGTAGATGAATGGGTTTAGAGAACCGACATGTTGATAAATTAGACACATGTGCAACTCTTGGGTATCTTATTGAGGAAACGTTTCGCCACACAGTGGCTTCATCAGTCCATACAAAGGAGAATCTTGAAGAACAGGAGGAGAATGAGGAATCAGTCCCTCAACCTTGAGTCGATGTGGTCAGTCCATCAATCTTGAATAGAATACGGCATACGTGCTGAGAAGGAGCTTATAAACCGTTGGCAGGAGAGGTGGCAGTCATAGGTCGTGTAACATTGTTTAAAAGTTGAAGTAGGTCGTGCCCAAGAATTAGGCAAGCGAAGAATTCCCAAGTATTAAATCCCAAGAAAATTGCAGTGTCTGACAGGTTTGTAGATGAATGGTTCAGAGAACCGAACATGTTGATAAATTTTGACACATGTGCAACTCTTGGGTATCTTTATTGAGGAAATGTTTCGCCACACAGTGGCTTCATCAGTCCATACAAAAAGGAGAATCTTGAAGAACAGGAGGAGAATGAGGTAATCAGTCCCTCAACCTTGAGTCGAAAGTGGTCATCCATCAATCTTGAATAAATACGGCATACGTGCTGAGAAGGAGCTTATAAACCGTTGGCAGGAGAGGTGCAGCAGTCATAGGTCGTGTAACATTTGTTCAATGTTTGAAGTTGGTCGTGCCCAAAAAATTAGGCAAGGCGAAGAATTCCCCAAGTTTTAAGATCCAAGAATTTCAGTGTCTGACAGGTTGTAGATGAATGGTTCAAGAACGGGACATTTGATAAATTAGACACTTGTGCAAACTCTTGGGTATCTTTAATTTTAGGAAACGTTTTCGCCACACAGTGGTTCATCAGTCCATACAAAGGGAATCTTGAAGAACCGGAGGAGAATGAGGTAATCAGTCCCTCAACCTTGAGTCGATGTGGTCAGTCCCCCTAATCTTGAATAGAATACGGAACGTGTGAAGGATTATAAAAAGTTGGGAGGGAGGGCAGCAGTCAAGGGTTTTGGGGTTTAACTTGGAATTCTTCGCTTGCCTAATTCTTGGGCACGACCTACTTCAACATTAAAAAAATGTTACACGACCTATGACTGCTGCACCTCTCCTGCCAACGGTTTATAAGCTCCTTTCAGCACGTATGCCGTATTCTATTCAAGATTGATGGACTGACCACATCGACTCAAGGTTGAGGGACTGATTACCTCATTCTCCTCCTGTTCTTCAGATTCTCCTTTGTATGGACTGATGAAGCCACTGTGTGGCGAAACGTTTCCTCAATAAAGATACCCAAGAGTTGCACATGTGTCTAATTTATCAACATGTCGGTTCTCTGAACCATTCATCTACAAACCTGTCAGACACTGCAACTTCTTGGGATCTTAATACTTGGGAATTCTTCGCTTGCCTAATTCTTGGGCACGACCTACTTCAACATTGAACAAATGTTACACGACCTATGACTGCTGCACCTCTCCTGCCAACGGTTTATAACTCCTTCTCAGCACGTATGCCGTATTCTATTCAAGATTGATGGACTGACCACATCGACTCAAGGTTGAGGGACTGATTACCTCATTCTCCTCCTGTTCTTCAAGATTCTCCTTTGTATGGACTGATGAAGCCACTGTGTGGCGAAACGTTTCCTCAATAAAGATACCCAAGAGTTGCACATGTGTCTAATTTATCAACATGTCGGTTCTCTGAACCATTCATCTACAAACCTGTCAGACACTGCAACTTCTTGGGATCTTAATACTTGGGAATTCTTCGCTTGCCTAATTCTTGGCACGACCTACTTCAACATTGAACAAATGTTACACGACCTATGACTGCTGCACCTCTCCTGCCAACGGTTTATAAGCTCCTTCTCAGCACGTATGCCGTATTCTATTCAAGATTGATGGACTGACCACATCGACTCAAGGTTGAGGGACTGATTACCTCATTCTCCTCCTGTTCTTCAAGATTCTCCTTTGTATGGACTGATGAACCACTGTGTGGCGAAACGTTTCCTCAATAAAGATACCCAAGAGTTGCACATGTGTCTAATTTATCAACATGTCGGTTCTCTGAACCATTCATCTACAAACCTGTCAGACACTGCAACTTCTTGGGATCTTAATACTTGGGAATTCTTCGCTTGCCTAATTCTTGGGCACGACCTACTTCACATTGAACAAATGTTACACGACCTATGACTGCTGCACCTCTCCTGCCAACGGTTTATAAGCTCCTTCTCAGCACGTATGCCATATTCTATTCAAGGTTGATGGACTGACCACATCGACTCAAGGTTGAGGGACTGATTACCTCATTCTCCTCCTGTTCTTCAAGATTCTCCTTTGTATGGACTGATGAAGCCACTGTGTGGCGAAACGTTTCCTCAATAAAGATACCCAAGAGTTGCACATGTGTCTAATTTATCAACATGTCGGTTCTCTGAACCATTCGTCTACAAACCTGTCAGACACTGCAACTTCTTGGGATCTTAATACTTGGGAATTCTTCGCTTGCCTAATTCTTGGGCACGACCTACTTCAAATTGAACCAAATGTTACACGACCTATGACTGCTGACCTCTCCTGCCAATGGTTTATAAAGCTCCTTCTCAGCACGTATGCCGTATTCTATTCAAGATTGATGGACTGACACACTCGACTCAAGGTTGAGGGACTGATTACCTCATTCTCCTCCTGTTCTTCAAGATTCTCCTTTGTATGGAGATGAAGCCACTGTGTGGCGAAACGTTTCCTCAATAAAGATACCCAAGAGTTGCACATGTGTCAATTTATCACATGTCGGTTCTCTGAACCATTCATCTACAAACTGTCAGACACTGCAACTTCTGGGATCTTAATATTGGGAATCTTCGCTTGCCTAATTCTTGGGCACGACCTACTTCAAATTGAACAAATGTTACACGACCTATGACTGCTGCACCTCTCCTGCCAACGGTTTATAAGCTCCTTCTCAGCCGTATGCCATATTCTATTCAAGATTGATGGACTGACCACATCGACTCAAGGTTGAGGGACTGATTACCTCATTCTCTCCTGTTCTTCAAGATTCTCCTTTGTATGGACGATGAAGCACTGTGTGGCGAAAACGTTTCCTCAATAAAGATACCCAAAGAGTTGCACATGTGTCTAATTTATCAACATGTCGGTTTTCTCTGAACATTCATCTACAAACCTGTCAGACACTGCAACTTCTTGGGATCTTAATACTTGGGAATTCTTCGCTTGCCTAATTCTTGGGCACGACCTACTTCAACATTGAACAAATGTTACACGACTATGACTGCTGCACCTCTCCTGCAACGGTTTATAAGCTCCTTCTCAGCACGTATGCCGTATTCTATTCAAGATTGATGGACTGACCACATCGACTCAAGGTTGAGGGACTGATTACCTCATTTCCTCTGTTTCTTCAAGATTCTCCTTTGTATGACTGATGAAGCCACTGTGTGGCGAAACGTTTCTCAATAAAGTACCCAAGAGTTGCACATGTGTCTAATTTATCAACATGGTCGGTTCTCTGAACCATTCATCTACAAACCTGTCAGACACTGCAACTCTTGGGATCTTAATACTTGGGAATTCTTCGCTTGCCTAATTCTTGGGCACGACCTACTTCAACATTGAACAAATGTTACACGACCTATGACTGCTGCAACCTCTCCTGCCAACGGTTTATAAGCTCTTCTTCAGCAGACGTATGCCGTATTATATTCAAGATTGATGGACTGACCACATCGACTCAAGGTTGAGGGACTGATTACCTCATTCTCCTCCTGTTCTTCAAGATTCTCCTTTGATGGACTGATGAAGCCACTGTGTGGCGAAACGTTTCCTCAATAAAGATACCCCAAGAGTTGCACATGTGTCTAATTTATCAACATGTCGGTTCTCTGAACCCTTCATCTACAAACCTGTCAGACACTGCAACTTCTTGGGATCTTAATATTGGGAATTCTTCGCTTGCCTAATTCTTGGGCACGACCTACTTCAACATTGAACAAATGTTACACGACCTATGACTGCTGCACCTCTCCTGCCAACGGTTTATAAGCTTCTTCTCACACGTTATGCCGTATTCTATTCAAGATTGATGGACTGACCACATCGATCAAGGTTGAGGGACTGATTCCTATTCTCTCCTGTTCTTCAAGATTCTCCTTTGTATGGATGATGAGCCACTGTGTGGCGAAACGTTTCCTCAATAAAGATACCCAAGATTTTCACATGTGTCTAATTTATCAACATGTCGGTTCTCTGAACCATTCATCTACAAAACGATCTTCTCCCCTTCTACTCTCACCACGACACCAAAACCAAACGTGGTTGATTATAGGCTTCTTCCTACGTGCACTCGAATCGCAGCAATGGTTACCCTTTAGGAAGAATGCACTATAATTGAACAAGTATTTTCCAAACTCCACTATCCTAGTCACTTCATCAGAGACTGCAGACGGCGGGAAATTAAAAACATCTTCAACACACCCAAGAAGACACTGCGAGAGAGATACATAGTCCTCCCCAACAATACATTGCCAAACATGTTTCCAACATCTTTGCCAAAACATCATTCCAAGTATCTACCTCCACACCACGACCATCAAGGACATCACCATAGTAGACAGGACAACCCTCCATCCTCTGCAGGGGTATACATAATCCCTTGTAATGACTGCAACAAATTATATGTGGGCGAAACATCAAGAGACCTCCAAACACGCATTTCAGAACACCAATATGCAAGCAGGACTGACGATAAAAGGAATGCCTGTGTACAGCATCGCAATTCACAAACCATTTAATTAACTACAGAAACTCAAGATTTATAGCCACAGAAGACAACACTCAATACAGAAGAATCATGGAATCATCGCTTATCTCTATAACCAACAATTTCAACCAGAAAAATGGCTTCTATAACATAGCTGAACCACTCGCCAAGAAACTTCTTCATCGCTATCCCACATAAGAACATAGAACACTGCAGAAGGTCTACAACTTGTCCAATACCCCTGCCAAGCAAACCCAAGACTCAAATAACCCCACCCGGTGGTCATCAGATGCAGCATTCTTCACTGACCTCAACATTCTGACTATAAATACTCTCGTACCTTCCAACCCCTAAAATCTACTGCAAATATTACCAGCATCACCCCTGCCCCCACCGCTGTCACAACATCCATAGACACAGAGATGGACCAATCAGAGACCTCTGAGACGTCGGCAAAACCCACCAATGGAAGTTCACTACCGCTTTCATCCACTGCTAGAGCAACTGACCAGTCGGAAATCTCGCCTTCACCAGTTCAGCCACCAGCCAAGAAAGCAAAAAAACAAGACACTGCGGATGCACCTCACGGTGCCACTGTCACTGACACTGCTGCACCACAACAAGTCCCATATCTGAAGGGGGTATACTTCTACACAACCAAGCAGTATAAGAACACAATGCTGTCTTCAGAAATCCATCATCACCTCCAGGACGGAACAGTCAAGTATACCTACGACCAAACTGCTACATACACCACTGTAGACATGACCAGACTACTCACTGCCAACACCCAACACCTTGTGGAAGTCAAGTACACCTCAAAGAGGAAATTCAGGATGCTTCAGAATAGGGACCTTGAAGACGGTACCCTCGTCTAGCACGACTATCCATGACCATTCACCCAGCACTTTGCTGTCCGCTAAAGCTGGGGTGTGGCTCCAATCAACCCTGTAACTGCTGCCTCTGCCAACTGCGCTTCTCTTTGGGGAAGTCAGCGCAAGATAGAAGAAGACGACATCCTCCAACCGGAGGGCCAAGAAAGAAGAAAGATGATTATCGTCACCCCCCACCCGGGGGGCCACTGCCGGGTCACCATCTGGAGAAGACCTGGGCCAGAAGGACCTACGAATCAACATGAATGAAAATGAACACCAACACACGACACTCCACACAGGAGAGCACAGCGCTAGCACGATCGACACCATGCATTGCCCTTCTAGGGCATGGTTGGTGCCAGAGCCCGAGTTTGTACCTTACAAGATGAGGGGGTACTTGTGCCTCCTCCCATGGGAGACTTAGGTCTCAGACACTCCCTAGACAGGGAGCCAGTGCCGGGCCACCACTTGGAAGGGCCCGGGCCGGGAAAATACCGGCGAATCTTTAACAACAACCCCAGGTAGATCCATGTGTGACTTGAGAAAGCCCACTGTGCGGGTGAAACGTTGTCAATAAAGGATCACATTATACTGCATTTGTGTTTATATTTCCATTGATATTGTTTACTTAGATTTTAGTAAGGCATTTGATAGAGTTCTGCACCAAAGACTGTTGAAGAAAGTAGCAGCTCATGGCATTGGGGGAAGGGTGCTCTCGTGGATCGAATCATGGCTCACAGACAGGAAGCAGAGAGTGTCCATAAATGGGGTTAAATCCGAGTGGGGATCAGTAACAAGTGGCGTTCCACAGGGATCAGTCTTGGGCCCGTTGTTGTTTATAATATATATCAATGATCTTGATGAAGGAATTACTAGTGATATGAGCAAATTCGCCGATGACACGAAGATAGGTAGGATAATTGATTCAGTGGTGACCTGTACTTAACTCAGTGGTGACCTGTACTTAACTCAGTGGTGACCTGTACTTAACTCAGTGGTGACCTGTACTTAACAGTGGTGACCTGTACTTAACTCAGTGGTGACCTGTACTTAACTCAGTGGTGACCTGTACTTAACTCAGTGGTGACCTGTACTTAACTCTGTGAAGAAGTGTCTTGTGTGCTCCCGTGGACTGAACCAAGATGCCCTCCATCGAGCAACTTTACCAGCAACTTAAGGAAGAATTGAGGGCAGCGAAGATGGAGATACGGCGATTGGCCGAGGAAAACAAGAGGATTGGTAGTAGTCCTCCTGTTTCGAGTCCTCAAGTCAAGAAGGGATCGTGGTCAGTGGCTGGACAGCAGGGAATGACGAAGTTGACGATCAAGAAGACGAATGGAAAGCTAGAAACGATGAAGAAGAAAGAGACTGTTGTGGAAACTCCTGTGGAAACCTCCAACGCATTCTCGGTGCTACCCGACGAATGTGAGTCGACTACTGGGATCTTCACGACGAACGACAACAAGGTAGGTAAGAATATTGTTGTTGTGTGGGATAGCCAGGTTAGATACATGGATAGGGCATTCTGCTTGAAGGACAGAACTAAGAGACAAAGGGTATGCTTTCCTGGGGCTGGGATGGAGGACATTGTTAGCCGGCTTGACAACATCATGAACGGTAATGGGATCAATCCTATTATTTGCCTCAGTGCTGGAGGCAATGATGTAGGCAAGCGTAGAAGTGAGGATTTAGTTAGAAAGTTCAGGGCAGCTATAGACATAATTAGGAAGAAGGGGGGGCGCCCTGTTATATGTGGGAATTTGCCAAGAAGAGGTGTTGGTAATGAATGGTTGTCCAGAGCAATTGGTATTAATTGTTGGCTGGATAAACACTGTAAGGATAATGCAGTACCATTCATTGACAACTGGGACAACTTCTATGGCCGAAATGACATGTATTCCAGGGATGGGGTTCACTTATCCAGGGCTGGTGTGGGTTTTCTTGCTAACTCAGTTGAGGGGGTTGTTAGGACTTTAAACTAGGATTAGTTAGAGGTATGGGTTTAGAAATGATAAATAATGAGTGTGGATATATTGACTTATGCTCTGATATTAAGAATCTTAATAGTAACTGTCATGGAGTAACTCTGGGTAATGATAATTTCAGAAATTGTGTTAAAACAAAGATGACTAGGAAAAATGAGGAGAAGAAAAAACATATGAAGGTGTTTTATGCTAACAGTCGAAGTGCAAGAAATAAAATTAATGAACTACGTTTGGTAGCATGTGCTGGGAACTTTGATATCATTGCATTAACTGAAACGTGGTATGATTTAAAGAGTCGGGATATGACTGCTGAGTGTAATATTCAGGGATTTAAGTTGTTCAATGTGGATAGATCTAATGGGAAGGAGGGAGGAGTTGCATTGTATGTTCGAGAAAATATTAATTGTTGCATAAAAACAGGTATAAAAATAGATGGAGCAGTAACAGAGTCTGTTTGGGTAGAGTTCGTGGAGGGTCAAGAAAAACTAATTCTAGGTGTAATATACCGACCTCCAGGCTTGGATCACGATAGAGGGAGACTTCTTTGGGACGAAATTGTTAGGGCTTCTGGACACAGTAACATAGTCATAGTAGGGGACTTTAACTTTAGTCAAATTGACTGGAATTCTTTGACAGGTAATCTAGAGTCCAGTGACTTTATGGAAACAGTTCAGGACTGTTTTCTGAAACAGAGCGTAACTGAGCCTACCAGGGGTAATAATTTGCTAGACCTAGTCTTGTCAAATAAGGAAACACTCGTGAATAATCTGGAGATCACTGAAGAGCTTGGCGCAAGTGATCACAAATCCATCACTTTCAGCATTAATTGGGAATGCAAGAATAATGATAATACAGTAAAAATCCCTGATTTTTCGTTCTGCCGATTATAATGGACTTAGGGAACATCTGTCTAATCTTGATTGGGGTTATTTAGCTAATGATTTTATTGACGATAATCATACTTATGAATATGAAGGGATCTGCTTTTATGATTGTTTTCTTAATAATGTACACAGTGTCCAGAGTATATACATTCCCCAGAGAGAAATTAGGTCTAATAATAACGATCCCAAATGGGTTAACAGGAGGCTAAAACATCTATTAGGGAGAAAAGGGAATTTATAGGCGCATCAGAAGAGGAGAGGTTAACCTTACTGACCAATATGTTCAGCTTAAAAGAGAAGTAAAAAAGGCGATTAGAAAGGCTAAACGTGACTATGAAATTAGAGTTGCTAATGAATCAAAGACTAATCCAAAGGGGTTCTTTCAAGTGTATAGGACGAAGGTGAAGGAAAAAGTAGACCTCTGAAAACTGGGAATGGACAGCTGACGGATAATGAACTGGAAATGTGTTCCTTATTTAATGACTACTTTCTGTCAGTTTTTACACAGGAAGATGTAAATGAGATTCCAGTAATTAACAATTATTTAGTTCCTGATGAATTTAAGTTAACTAATATTACTGTCACGAGGGACATGGTTATTAAACAGATAGACAAACTGAAACAAAATAAGTCCCCGGGACCCGATGAGTTGTTTTCAAGGGTACTTAAGGAATGCAAGATGGAGCTTAGTCAGCCATTAACGAGTGTATTCAATGCGTCCATCCTTACCAGTGTTGTGCCAGAATTATGGAAGATGGCTAATGTGGTTCCTATATTCAAATCAGGGGATAAGTCCACTCCTTCAAATTACCGTCCAATAAGCCTGACATCTATAGTGGGCAAGTTATTAGAATCAATTATAGCTGACATTATCAGAAGTCACCTTGAAGAGCATAACTTGATAAATGAATCTCAGCATGGATTCACGAGAGGTCGTTCCTGCCTGACAAACTTGCTGACGTTCTTCAATAGAACATTTGAGGCAGTTGACAGTGATAAGGAATATGATATTGTTTACTTGGATTTTAGTAAAGCCTTCGACAGAGTACCTCACAAGAGACTCTTAAGAAAAGTGGCAACTCATGGTATAGGAGGTAAAGTTCTAGCATGGATTGAGGCATGGCTTACCAATAGAAAGCAGAGAGGGTTTCAATTAATGGAGTGAAATCTGAATGGGGATTAGTTACTAGTGGCGTTCCACAAGGATCAGTTTTAGGCCCTCTCCTGTTCATAATTTACATTAATGACCTTGATGAAGGGATTACTAGTGACATGAGTAAGTTTGCTGATGATACAAAGATAGGCCGTATAATTCAACTCTGAGGAGGATATCAATGAACTCCAGGACGATTTGAACAAACTAAGTCTTGGTCAAAAAATGGCGTTTAAGTTTAATGTGGATAATTGTATGGTATTTTCCCCTTTGGTAATAAAAATTTAACCCCGAAGCTAAAATCTAGGTAAGTAGGTTTTGGTCATACAGAATGTAAAAAAAGATTTGGGGAGTCAGGGTTAACAAAATCAAAAACCCCAAAGACAGAAGTGCCTTATGTGCCAACAAGGCCAACAGATTACTTGGTTTTTAACCCAAGAAGTAAAGAAAACAGAAGTCCAAAAGTTTTTTTAAAGCTCTATCATCCCCAGTGGGCCTCATTTAGTTTAAAGCTGTTTCATTTTTGGTCCCCTTACTACAGAATGGACTTTAGACCATTAAGAAAAATAAAAGAAAGAATAAACAAAAAGATTTATGTGTAAGGAACCTCCCGTAAAAAAAGAAAAATTTAAAAAACCCTTTAAAATTCCACTCTCGGGAGAGGCTAAAAAGGGGGGAGATATCATGAGGGTATAAGGGGATGACGGCATAAACAAGGGGGGAATTGTGAAGTAAGACACATGTGAACATCGGGGTATCTTTATTGTGGGGACGTTTCCCCCCATCCAGGGGGGTTTTAAAATCAATAAAAATTCTAGGAAAAAATTAAAGGGACAGTAAACTATGCCAGAAGATGAGGTAATCAGTCCTAAAACCTAGGAGTGGTGCAAAACCGCACCATATTGGGTGGAGTTTCTAAAGCTGAAGAAAAAAACCTGGCGCTTATATGTAACGCCCCAGGTGAAGCAGAGAGGGAAATTCATGGTAGGATTCGCTGCCTGCTAGGGTGGAGTGGGGTTTGTGCCCACCCCTCTGCTGTTTTTCGGCGGGGCTCCCCCTTACTCAACAACCATTGAGTAGTGTGGACGTGCGTGTCTTTTTTGGGATATCAAAAGGGTTTGAACAAAAACAGTACGGAGAGTAAATCCTATCTGCAAGACGGGTTTCCCGGGGGTACGTTAAGTGGAGATACGTTTAACGTACTTCTCCCTAAAAATCATCGGGGACCCATAGGGTTTATCCCCAAGGGGGAATTATAGGGGCGTCGCTTTTTAAGGGTTTGTAAAGAATCTTCGGTAAAAATTTCGGGGAGCCGGTTTCTCCCACAAGAATTTTTCCAAGCATCCCCAAGGAACAACGCATGAGTGTAAATTTCAGCGAGGGAAAGTTGTGTTACATGTTTTTTTCTAAGTACTAAAACCATGGTAAAGGGTACGGTTTGTCCCCTTTCCGGGGCAACGGCGTATGGACAACAGGATTTTTTTTCGCAGTTAGGGGAAACAGTGCTTTCCCTGAAAAACCAGGGGGGAAAGGGGGGATGGTCCGTATAAAGGGAAATCCCCGGAAGGTTCTTACCCCCTTAAAAAATGTCTTTAAAAAGGCCTATACCATCCTAAGAAAACCAAAGCCGGTTGTAAAAACACGGGTTTAAATGTGTACTATGCGGGCCCAGAAAAAAAATTTTCCCGTCGGGGGCGGGTTTCTTATGAGCACATGGGGGCCCAGTGTCCTGGAGGCAGGCTCCTCAAATTTTCTGGAAACCCGATTGTAAATTCAACAGCCCGTGTGATTTTTGCCGGGCTTGTTCCCCGGGGAGGCCGGGGGGCCTGATTTTGGAGCAAGGGGGTCGACCGGGAGGGTGGCGGAGGAGGAGACTTGTGTCACAATCCCAGGGGAGTCGGGGGAGTCGAAGGTGTTATCTGAGGTTCTTTAGTCCGGGAAAGTTTTCGACTCAGGAGGGTTTACGGGCAAAATGTCTTCAAGGTTTTTTTGAGGGGGATGACCCGGGTTGTAGAAGGTGCCCTCAGTTTATGGGGAAGTTGGAGAGCGGGAGGGACAACAAATTTTTGAAGAAAGACTTGAGAAAGAAAAGGCGGGAAAGTGTTTGGTGGCCGTGGGGGTACCCCAGGGGATTGGGTCTGGGGGGGAGATGGTTGTATTTAAATTTCTAAAAAAAGAACTGCCCCATCAAGATAGACGGGGTTATTCCCCCGGGGCAGAGGCCGGGAAAAAGTCAGGGGAGCGGTTTTTGGAGCCGGGGGCCACAATGCTAGGGGTGCGCCTGATTCACATTGGGAGAGGGAGGGGGGGGGTTTGACTGCATAATAAACTCAGTGGAAAGGGGAATACTTTAATGTGAAAGTGCGTGAGAAAACCCCAGGGCATGGGGGGAAAGCCCCCCACTTCTAAAATTTTCAGAAGTCCCCCCACGCTTAATGTAAATTGGATTTAAAGACGGGGGTAAAAAGTTTTGGGGAGGGGTTTTTTTACGGGGGTTTTTTTGATGTAGATATTTGCTTTTTGCAAGAGCAAAATTTCATAGGGGGTTGTGGGGTTGGGGTTTAAAAAGGATATGGGATTTATTTTTCCAGGGGTTTTTGCAATTGAAAGGGGGGTAGCAGTGGCGATAAAGGAGACCACCCCATTGCGTGTAAACGCGGGGAAGAGGGGGGGGGGGGAGGGTCTGAGGGGGGGGATGGGGGCTGGGGGAGATCGACTAGTTTTGAAAGGAGTTTACTTTGCCAGCAACAAAGCAAAACCAGGGTAAAAGTAGATTTTTTTTCCAGAGGGGTTTAATTCCCTGTATCACTTGAGGGGTTTGCCTGTATAACAGAAAATAGGGGTGTTTGGGAATTGTGTAAATTGGGAGTGGTGCGTCGAACCGAGAGGGGGGGGTTGTGTGCTGAGTGGGCTGAGGGATGTTTTTGCGAGAAAATTGGGGTTTTTGATCTGGGGGGGAGGGGGGGATCCCTAGGGGAGCCCACGTTCGCCCCGTGGGGAAATTAAGAACCCGCAAATTGGCGAATTTATTTTAAAGCAGGGAATAAAATTTTTTTAGGGTGCAAACCTTCGATGTGGGGTTTTGGGTTCACGGGGCGGTAATAGAATTTGATTGGGTTTGGAGTGGGCGTATTTATTCGGGGAATGGAAATTAAATTTTAAGGCTTTTTAAAGGGAGGAGGGGGGGGGGGCCCTTTTTTTTCATTTGATTGGGGGTTTTCCCTTTTTTTGGGGGGCCCTGGGAGTTTGATCTGTTAGTTTGGGGAAAAAAGCCCCCCCCAAAACCCGGGGAATAGCAAATTTTTTTTAAGGGCGGCCGGGAGGGGAAGAGGCGGGGTTGGCTTTTTGGGGTTCAAAAAAAACGGGGAAGGGGAACATTTTGCAAGATTTTATTTTGGGGGGGAGGGGGGTGGGAGGGATGACATGGACGGGCTGGGGAGCGGGAAAGGGCTGAAATACACAATGATGGGTTTTTATGCAATTGGGGTTTTTTTTTTTTAGGGGGGGGTTTAAAGGGGAAAGAAATTGGGGGTGATAACCCCGCGGGGTTTTTTAAACGAAAATTTTAGGGACCGACGGGTTTGAAACCCCACCATTCTACAATTGGGGGGAAAACCCGGGGGGGGAGGGTATCCATTTGGGGAGTCCTACCCAATACGAAAGAAATGGCCCTCTATGCTGTTTATTTGGTTTAGGGAGAAATGGAGTTGGAGGGGGGGGGTTTTCCTGGGGGGGTTTTTTTTAAAGGGGGGTTTTTCCAAAAAGCTTTTTTAAGTGGGGCAGGATAGAGGGGGGTTTGGGGGTTTGGGGAAAAAATAAGTGGGGTTTTAAGGGGGAAGAGGATTTTTGGGGAAATGATCCCGGGGAAAAACACCGGGGAAAAGAGGGTTTACCAAATGATTTTTATAGAGCAAAATTGGGGGTGTATTAGGCATGCTTTTTTTAGGCTTTTGGACATATTTTAACTAGTGGGAAATTTGGGCCACTCCCAAAAGGGGTGTCATGTTTTGGTCCCAAAAAGAGGGGGGGAAAAAGGGGATTTGATTGTTTACCGACAATATCTTTGATGTGTGCAGATTACGGGTTTTTGCAAAATTTTTGGGGAAATTTAGACTGAAAAAGGGTCAGGGGGTCGGGATACATGGGGGAAAATTTGGGTACCCCGGGG
The DNA here is from genome assembly GCF_026875155.1 of Cherax quadricarinatus. Taxonomy (NCBI): domain Eukaryota; kingdom Metazoa; phylum Arthropoda; class Malacostraca; order Decapoda; family Parastacidae; genus Cherax; species Cherax quadricarinatus. The sequence goes on from NW_026507549.1 coordinate 35,115, forward strand.
AGGAGTATGCGGGTAGGTCAGGGACGAAATTCGGGGATTTCCTTGAGGGTAGTAGTAAGGGGGTTTTTCTAGGTCTGGATTGGGAGAAAGCTTTTGATTATGTTTGGGTTTGGGGGGCTTTTTGCCCGAGAGTAAGGTGAAATGGGTTTTTGGGGGGAGGGGGGTTGGAAAGGGGGAGGCTTGTATAGAATGCATCGATGAGAGTACAGGGAAAAGGTAGTTGGGTAAATTCAGTTTAAACAGGGGGGGGTTTAAGGCAGGGGGGCCCCTCTCCCAAATACCCTTTTTCATGTATTTCAGAATCCTTTTTAAATTTTTGGTTTTATGGTGGGATGGGAAAGGATGGGGGAGAGAGGTGGATTTTTTTGGGAATATTGTTGGGTTATGTAGATGAATTTCAACTTGGGTTTTAATTAATGAGATAGAAAATTTTTAAATAAAAATGGGGGGGGTAATTGGGGTTTTTTGGGAAGGGTACTGGGATTGGGGTTAATAGCAAATTTACGGTTGTTGGAGGTAGGCAATTGGGGGGGAAAGGGGGGCCTTGGGGGGGGAGTTTGGCTTGGGGTAACGTAGAATTGGGTAAAGATTTTGGGGTTTTTTTATTTAGCAGAAGTAAAAGGAGAAGGAGGGTTTTTTTCAGAAAGGGGAAAGGACAGAGCTTTTTAGTAGGGTCAGGAAATCTAAGGGCCCGGGGGTTTAACCCCTTTCACAAAGGGTTTTTGGGGGTAAATACGGGTGATTTATTAAAAAAAAAAGGGGTGGGGTTGGGGGAAATTTAAACCCATTTAAAAGCGGATTTATGGAATTAAAAAGGGGAAAAGCCTTAAGGTATGTGGGGGGGTTTTGGGGGGGCGTGGGTTTGGGGGAAAAGAAGTGGGAAAGACCTTTCGGTTTAAGGGCAGGGAGGATTGGTTTATGGCAAAAGGGTTAGGGTGAAAGGGGCCCATATGTGAAACGAGGTATATTCGGCAGCGGGGGAAAGGGGGCTTCGGGTGGGGGAGGGATGGGGGATTTTCCGCAAATGGTGGGGGGGCAGGGAAATTAGTGGATGTGAAGATATGTTTCGGTTTATGTTTAAAGGGATGCCCAAAGTTAAAAAACTCACTTTAAAAAGGTTAGTGGGTTTGGGTTTGTCGTCAGGAAACAAAATTTCAAGGGATTGGGGATGTATCCCCCAAAAATTTAATTTGGGGAGTGAAATGGGGGAATTTAAATAAATTAAGAATACCGGCAAAAGCGAGGGAATTATTTTTAAAATTTCTTTTGGGGGCGTTTTTGCAACAAAAGAGGTGCTAAGACGAATGGGTTTTTGGGAAGGGCATTAAAGCGGTTTTTTTTGGGGAAAATTGAAACGGGTTTTCCCTGTAAAAATTTTTGTTTGCTTTGGAGGTGGAAAATTGGGTTGAAGAGGGTTTTTTTTTTATTGGGGGGGAAGGGTATCAAACCCTCAGGGCTTTAATGAAAAATATGGGGGGGGTACCCAAAAGGGGGGGGAGGGGTACAGGTACTAATATTGATTACTTGGGATTTTTCTTGGGGGATGAGGGGGGTGGAGGGAAACTTAAGGGTAAAAGCTTTTGGGGGCGTGTTTTTTTTAGGACAGGGAAGGGGGGGAAAAAACAATTTTTATGGGGGGAAAGGGGGGTAATTAGTTTTTTCCGGAGGGGTATCGTGAGCTTACTGTTTAAAAGTCTACTCCGTTTTGGGGAAAGGGGTGAGAGGCAAGGGGTTTGGGCTCTTTTAGGGGTGTCCTTTGGGTTATTGGAAGCCCGATGAGGAAGGTTGATTGGTTTGAAGGTGGTAAATGTGGGGAAATTTTTTTTTTTGCAGGGAAACCGTCGGGGGCTCCGGGGGATGTAAGGGCCCCTTTTTGAAATTTTTTTAAAATCACAGAGTCCAAAAAATTTTGTATGTGATTTTTTGGGTTTTTTTTTCTTTTTTGTTCAAAAAACCCTTTTTTTATTTGGGGGTTTATATTTTTTATGTTATTGTGGGGATATGTTTTTTACATTTGGGAAACTGATGTTAAATTTTTCCTTGTCATATGTCTCTTTTTTTTTCGTAATTTTTAATTATACAAAAATGACCTATGTTCCAAAATATTAAAAATATTTGATGGGGTTTATAATACCCAAACATTTTAAATGGAAGGGCATATTAAAAATTTGGGGTGTTAAACGGGAACATTAATTTTGGTGTGTGGTAGGTGTGTTTGTGGGAAACCCAAAGTTTAGGAAATTCTTTTCATTGGGTAAAATTTTTTTTGTTTAAATTTTGGGGAAAAGTCCCTTTTTGTGCTTTTTTTTATGTAGGGCCCCTTTTTTCTGTCGAAACAAAGGGACATACACGTATGTGTGTATAAGCTTGGGTTTTGTTTTTACATATATATTATATATATATAATATATAAAATAATATATAAAAATTTATAATATATATAATATATTATATATTTTATATATGTAATATATATAATAAATATATATATATTTAAAATATATTATAAAATATATTATATATATATATATTAAAATATATATATATATATATAATAAGTGTGGGGTGTGGGTTTTTAGGGGGGTCATTCCTACATGTTTTATAAAAGACTCCGATGTTTGTTTGGAAGTCGGTTGGGTTTGGGGTTTTTTTTAGTAGAATTTGTTAAATTTAGTGTGTTTAAAAATGTTTTTTTTGTACCGGGCTTTTTCTCCACTTTTGTTTTGGATGTTATGTATTTTGTTTGTCTAGTTTTTTTTTTTTGGATAAGTCCTTTTTTTTTTGTTTGTTTGTTTTTTTTTAGTATAATCCCCTTTTTGGGTGTTAAAAACATATGTCCAATTTTGTGTAAAATGTGCATGTGTATGTTTATACTATATACATATTATAGGGTTATTCCTACTGTTTTTTTGACTCCGACGTTCTGTTTTTTTAGTCGGGTATTTTTTTTTTTTTTTTTTTTTTTTTTTTTTTTTTTTTTTTTTTTTTTTTTTTTTTCCCCCTAAACGGGGTTTGGGTTTTTTTTAAAGGGAGAATTTCGTTATAAACAATATGTTAAAAAGTTTTTTTTTTGGGTTTTTTGTGTGTGTACTGACATTTTCCCGTTCACGGTTTTTGGGTTTGCTAATTGTCGGCTTGTAAACATTTTAAAAATTTTTTTTAAAAAAAATAAAAAAAAAAAACATGGTTTGGGGGGGGATTCCCCATGGAAGTTGGTCCCCTTCCCCAAAAAGATGGGTTTGTTTTAGTAGTAGTTGTGGGGGTCGTGAAGGTTATGTACATGTCCTCAGAATTAAGATTCCATGATGTTGCAGTGTCTGACAAGTTGTGTACGAATGGTATATAATACCGACAAGATGAGAGTAAGACACATGTGCAACATCTGGGTATCTTTATTGTAGACGTTTCGCCATCCAGTGGCTTTATCAATACAAATTCTAGGACATAACTTGAAGACAGTAGAACTATGTACAGAAGATGAGGTAATCAGTCCCTCAACCTAGGAGTAGGTGCGAACAGCACCATAGTCGTGGAGATTCTGAAGCAGAAGAAGCAAAGCAAAGCAAACAAGTTTAGGTAAGATCCCAATGGGATGAGCGGGGAAGACGGGACAGATGAAGAATAGCTCTGGAGAGGAGTGTTCTTAGTAAGAGAAATAGAGCCAGGGCTTAACCCAGCAGCTAAGGCGATCGTGGGGCAGACTTGAGAACAGGAATAGCAGGGACTGTTGCATTGAACTTGTTGTAGTTGAAGTCTTGAATCTTGAGTAGCTGGCAGCAGGCTAGGTCACATCAGAGGGTAGAACACATATGGGAGTTATAGGAGTAACTGAGGAGGCAGGTTAGCAATGGAGCCATTTTCAAACTTTTTGAAGCTGCTTCTAGATAGGTGGTATAATTTAGCCTTGTTGCTGAAGGTGAAACGTAGAGGCTTGATGAACTAAGAACTTGGGTGAGTGTGAAGTGAAGCGGTGATTCACATGCATACTTGACTGTTCCAGCACCGGGCTTTTGTAGAGTTCAGTACAGGTCATGGTGTCAGTATTTGAAGGAGAAGTGTAAAAGGTAAGGTTTTCCCATGAGGGTTTACTGGAGTCGTCGTTATCTTCCTCTTCTGGAGTGGATTCACGGGGAGAATCTACAATGGTGGTAGCAGGTGACTGAGGTTCGACAGGAGCAGCTGTGAGGTGTAATGGTTGTGTAACAGCAGGCTGGGAGAGGTGGAAGGCGGGGGTTGAGGCAACTTGATCAACGTTGTCAGCGGTGGAAGTGGTTATAGAAGTTACAGGAGCAGTTGCTTGGGCAGGAGACAGGTCTGTAGGTGCAGTATTAAGTTGGGAAGGATCTTGAGGATGTCTTCTGAAGGTGTGGATTCCGGAAAATTGAAGCAGGCATGTTGTTCAGACGGAATAGTTCGTTAATAGTGGTGTTGAAAGTGCCGGGGCTTGCTGCGTTTGCAAGGTGTGCATACACCATGCAGTACAGCACCTTGGAAGGAGCACCGTCGGGGAGTGGAGAGAGGGAGTTGCTGGGCGATGGTGCCTGTAGATTAGCGTGTAGAGTCTTGATGGCGTCGGTTTGTGGTTTGGTTATTGCAGCATATGTCGGTGAATTGGAGGTTTTCTTCAGAACTTTAGTTTTCTTCAATATGATTTCTTTCCGGGGGTGGGATTTTAGTCCCCAAGGGTAGATGTTTTTCCCCTTGCGTTAAGACATTTTGGTGTTGTATTTATGGTGCGGATCTGAAATCGTGTCCATTTTCCCCACATTTTGAACAAATTTTTCTTATTTTTGTGGGGCAGTCCTTGGGGGTGTGATTATAGGAGTGGGCAGGTCCGCAGGGGGAAAATGTATGTGAAAGGGTTCTTTTTCCCTATAGGACTTGGGTAAAGGTGGTAATATGAGATGGCCAGCCGTCAGAAAAGGCTTGGGAACCCGGAGATGTTTTGAGAATGTAATCTTTAACATTGAGGGGCGTTGGGGTCTTTAAAGATGCTGTCTACCGAGGCCCCCCGTGTTTTTTTCCTCAATAGAGTCTTCATTTGCTTCAGTAGAAAGGAGGGGGGCGAAAATTGTAAAAGTCTTTTCACAAAGCCCAGAACGTTCGACTTCAAAAAGGGAAAGGGGGGGATAGAGTGATTGTTGTGTTTGTGGGGCCCTGATTAAAGGGGTCGTCCTTTAGTTTTAGTGTTTTCCTTTGTCATCTTTTGCAGACGACAATAAAGGAGTCTTTTTGAGAGTGGATTGCCGAAAATTTTGACCGGGCGGGCGGGTTTCCAAAACGACGGTAGCTAAAGAACTTGGGAGGATTTCTTTTTATTGCCCCCTTTCCCAACAGGCTTGTTTTCCCACACGATTTGGGACAGCATTGTGAAAAAGATATCCGTTTTTTAGAATTAAATTCTCCCCCCCGGGGGGGTCGAAGGAGGTTTTTTGCGGTGTAGACCCAATGACAATATGAAACAAAATTGTTCCATAGTATGAAACAATATGTTTCATATTGTTTCATAAAATGGAAAAAATGTCTTTTTCCCAAAAGGGGGACTGCCACCTCAAAACTTTAAGGGTGATGGACTGATTACTTTGTCTTCAAGTATCTTCGGGTTCTATCAAAATTTTCTGTATCGACTGAAGAAGCCTTTTTGTGTAGGGGGAAACGTTTCATAATAAAGATACCTAACGTTGCATATGTGTCCTTTTCCTAACAACCCGTCGGTTTTTATAAAATTTTAAAAGTTCAATCGTCAGACACTTTCAACCCCAAGGGGATCTTTGGGAAAGAAAAATTTCAATCAACTTCGACAACCCTTTAAATAGTGAGAGGGCTGGAAATTTTAGGGGGGACCTGACTCTCAACTTTGAGTTTTTTATCTCTTCTAGTGGGCCACGTCTCACCTCTTGGCAATTTTAAAGGCTCCATTTCCCGTCACTTCATCTCCATTTGTTTTATACTTTTGGAACAATGCTCTTTTCCCGGGGTTTAAGGGGCTGAAACCCCCTCAAAACTTTAAAGGGGGATGGCTGATTCATTTGTTTTTTAAGTAAACTTTGCTTTTTATCACTTTTCCGTACTCGACTGAAGGAAGGGCCCTTTTTTGTAGGCGAAACGTTTCAAAAATAAAAATTTCCCAACTGTTTCTATGTTTCTTACCCAACAACCCGTCGGGTTTTTTTTAACCCCTTTTAAAGTTCAAAAATTCTAAATGTTGGACAGGACAATAACCATGCCAAAAAAATAAATAAGTAGATCTTAATATTCGGTTTGCGAAAAGATTTGGGAGTTCGGGTTAGCAGTAATCTGAAACCAAGACAACAGTGCTAGTGTTCGCAATAAAGCTAATAGAACCCTTTTGGCTTATATAAAGAAGCATAAAAATAGGAGTCCTCAGGTTGTTCTTAAATTCTAAAATCCTTGGGTTAGGCCCTTTTAGATTTGCTGCACTTTTTGGTCCCCGTATCAAAAACGGATATAAATTCTCTGGAAAATGTACAAGGGGATGACAAAGTTGATCCCATGTATCAGAAACCCCCCTATGAGGATAGATAAGGGCCATAAAATGCACTCTGGGGAAAGACGAAAATTGGGGGGGATTGATTGGGTGTATAAATGGAAGAAGGAATAAAAAAAGGACCCCTCTCTTGAGCAACTTTACCGGGTGAGAGAGAGCTCAGAGTTGCAAAGATGGATAGGCATTAACGGAGGAAAACAAGAGGATTCGAATAATCCTTCTTTTGTGAGTCCCAGGTTAAGAGGGAGGCTTGGTCAGTGGCCCGGGCAACATGGAAAACCAAATGAAGATCAAGAAAACGGTTGGAGAGGGAAACAACGAGAAACCCGAAGACTACCTAAACTTCCCAAATCATTCTCGGTCTACCTGACGAAAGTGAGTGTTCTACGGGGGAATCCCAAAACGGCCCCAAGAAGCAGCGGGGGACGTGGTAAGACTCCCTAAAAACCCCCAACAAAGCCCATCGAAAACGTCTTGCGAATTTCTACAAGTGGTGAAAGTCCCTGGCGAATGTGAGTGATACTCGGGCATCCGACGGACGACGCAAGGAAGGTAAAAAAACTTTTTGTTGTTGGGGATACCAGATTAGGTACAGGATAGGGCTTCTGTTTGAAGGTAGGAGTAGGAGGCAGAGAGGTGTCTTCCGGGGGGTGGGATGAAGGATATTGTTAGGGGTCTGGATGAATATGAGGGGTAAGGGAGCAATCCTATTATCGTCTCAGTGCTGGAGGCAACGATGTTGGCGACGTAGGAGTGAGGACCTGTTAGCAGGTATAGGTAAACTTTAAAAAGGTATAAAATACCAAAGGGTTGTAGGAAAAGGACAATATGAAAACAGTTGGGTATCTTTTTAGAAAGTTTCGCCTAACAGAAAGTTCTTCCAAGTACAGAAAAGTTGAAAAAGCAGAAGATCTTAAAGACGATGTAATCAGCCCATCACCCTTAAAGTTTTGAGGGGTCAGTCCCTCAGTTGGAGAAGAGCATTTTTCCCCCATGGTATAAAAACAATTGGGTGAAGTGACAGGATGGAGCTTTTTATAGCGCCAAGAGGTGGGTAGGCCATAGGAGAGGAAAGAACTCAGATGAGAGCGTGGATTTGAGGGGACCTGACCTCTAAACATCTGGGGTTCTTACCTCTCCTAGGGGCCCTAGTCTCACCCTTGGCGCTTAAAAAAAAGCTCCATTGTCCCCATTATTTTTTCATACCCTGGAACAAGCTTTTCCAGACTGAGAGATGACCACCTCAAAAAATTTAAGGGTGATGGACGTTAATCTTTTAGACTTTGCCTACAATTTTTTTTTTTGCAAAAAAGGGTTTGGGGGAAAACTTTTAAAAAAGTACCAACTTTATTGGGTCTTACCTAAAACATGGTCCAAAAAATTGGGGGAAAAGGGTGGGCCCGAATGGGTTTTCCAAAGGGAGGGGTTTGGAAAAAAGGGTTTTGCCAGAGAAGGTTTTTTTGGGGGGGAAAAAAAAATTTTAAAAAAAATTGGGTCTTCTTCAAGGGGCCTCTTTTTCCCCCTGGTTTAAAGGGTTTTATCCGGTTAATACAAAAAAAAGAAAAAAAATTTTAACATTTTCTTACCAATTAAAAACATTTTAAACAAGTTGGAAAAAATTTAATGCCCCCCCAGGAAAAGGGCAAAAATTTTGGACGATGAGAACCGTGAAACCCCCTTAAGTAAACGGGGCAAAAGGGGTTACAAAAACCGGTTTGTAAACCCATTTTTTTGGGAAGGTTTAATTGAAGTTTTGGGCCCCCCCCCCCCCCCCCCCCCCCTGGGGGGGAATAGTGTAAAAGAGGGTGTTTGGCCAATTTAAAGGAACATTCTTTCATGACTCTTTTGGAAAATGAATGTATGCCGGGTGGGGTTCACTTATTTGGGGGTGGGGGGGGGGCCCGCGGGAGGGAGGGGTTTTTTTCTAAAAGGGTTTAGGGGTTTTGGGGGGAAAAATGAAGTTGCAGGGTAGTAAAATGAATACTAGGGAACTTTTTAGGCAAAATGAGGTGGATATTTGGAAAGCCCCGTGGGCCCAATTTACAAGGACAGTAAAGGTTTAGGGAATAACAGAAAGGAGCGGAAGGGTTAAAGAGAGAGGGGGGTCATTAAAATTTTTTACACAAATAGTCGCAGTGCTAGGGGAAAAAGATGGACGAGTTTTGGGTAGTTGCTAGTGAGGTAAAATAGATGTATTTGCCTTCTGAGACTGGTTTAATTCAAAAAGTCGGGGCTGCCTCAGAATGTCATTCGGGTTTTAATTTTTCCCAATAGATAGAAGTACAGGGGAAGGGGGGGGGGCTTTTGTGACCCAGATCGCTTGAACTGTTGCATAAAAAGGGTATTAAGTCTGAAGTAACACATACAGAGTCGTTTTGGGTAGAATTTTCAGGGGGCATGAAAAATTAATTTTGGTGTGATATACCTCCCCCCAAAAATTTGAAGGGGCCGGGAGAATACTATGGGAGGAAATTGTTGGGCCATAAGGCACTAATGTAGTAATTTTAGGAGCTTTAGTCTATTTATTGGGAAATTTTTGATGGGAAATTTTGAATCATACGATTTCTTAGAAGTAGTTCAGGATTGTTTTTTTTAAAACAGTTTTTTTGAAGAACCTACAAGGGGTAATAACCCGCTTGACTTAGTTTGGCAAAAAATGAAACCCCTTTTTAATAATTTTGAGTTTCAGAGGAAAAAGGGTGTAGTGACCCCAAATCAATTACATTTAGAATTGAAAGGAAGTATGATAGTTGGGTAACTCAGAACAGTCCCAGATTTTCGCTTAGCATTTTCGTGGGGTTAGGAACACTTATCATCTGTGACTGGGGTAACGAAAAGAGCTTCAATATGCAGTTTTCTGAACACTACTGCCTAAAGAAAAG
>NW_026507550.1:0-20140 GCF_026875155.1 Cherax quadricarinatus
GTCTGTGGAGACTAGAACTTTGTCCTTGAGGCAAAGAGGGGAATGTATGAGAGTATAGTTTTTTACCAACGCTCTTAAATGGTGTGAAGCATGGGGATGAATGTTGCAGTCGAGGAGAAGTCTGGAGGCAATGGGAGAAGACATGTCTGAAGACCAATGTGTGGTGTGAAATATAATGCAGAGAATAAGTTAGTTTGGAAGTTAGGAGGAGGTGCGCGATTACCAAAACTGTTTGTTCCAGAGGGCTGAGAAGGGTTGTTGAGGTGGTTCGGACATGTGGAGATGAATGGAGCGAAACAGAATAACTCAAGAGTGTAATCAGTCTGTAGTGGAAGGAAGTCGGGGTAGGGTCGGCCTAGGAAGGTTGAGGAGGGGGTAAAGTGAGGTTTTGTGTGCGAGGGGCCATGGACTTCCAGCAGTGCATGCGTGAGCGTGTTTGATAGGAGTGAATGTAGACAAATGGTTTTTAATACTGACGAGCTGTTGGAGTGTGAAGCAAGTAACATTTATGAAGGGGTTCAGGAAACCCAGGCCGGACTTGAGTCCTGTAGAGGGAAGTAACAGTGCCTCACTCTGAAGAAGTGGTTGAGTTATGTTGCAGTTTAAAAACTGTAGTGTAAAGCACCCTTCTGGCACGAAAGTGATGAGCGAATGAAGGTGAAAGTTTTTCTTTTTCGGGGCCACACCCTGCCTTGGCATGAATCGCCAGTGATATAATAATAATAAAACTATAATTAATATATACATAAATTTATATATATAAAATAGATAATATATATAAATATATATATAAATAAATATATATATAATATAATATATAATATAAATATAAATATATATATATATATATCAAGCAAAAAACTATTTATAAACCGACTCTAGCGACTAACAAAAGAGAAAATTGTTTCCATAATATCATTGCAGGAAAAGCGAATATTTAAGATATCATAATCTTCCGTCCTAATAAATTAATAATTGATTCTTAAATAAAAAAACAATACAGGAATATAAAAAGTCTCGTCAAGACAGTGACCTTCTTTATACAGTAAAGACCTGGCATCAGTTTCCACGTAGGATGCTGGAACACAAGAACCTGGCGTCTGTTTCCAGTAGAATACAGGTACACAAGACCTGGCGTCAGTTTCCACGTAGAATACTGGAACAGCAAAGACCACGTTTCCCCCCCCCCCCCCATTTCCAGGTAGGATGCTGGAACAACAAGACCTGGCATCAGTTTTCCACTAGAATACTGGAACACAAGACCTGCGTCATTTTCCACGTAGAATGGGAACACAAGACCTGGCGTCAGTTCCACGTAGAATACTGGAACACAAAACCTGGCGTCCAGTTTCCAAGTAGAATACGGAAACACAAGACCCTTCGTCAGTTTCCCACGTATTTGTTGCAAGACTTGACCTGGCGTCAGTTTCCACTTAGGAAGCGGAGCACAAAGACGCTGGCGTCCAATTTTCCCACGAAGAGGATGCTGGACACAAAGACCTGACGGTCAGTTTCCACTTAGGATGCTGGAACACAAGACCTGGCGTCAGTTTTCCAGGTAGGATTTGCAACAACAAGGACCTGGCGTCAGTTTCCACGTAGGATGCTGGAACAACAAGAACTGGCGCAGTTCCCACGTAGGATGCTGTGAACACAAGACCTGGCGTCATTTTCCAGAAGGACTGCAGGAACACAAAACCGGCGTCAGTTTCTCACGTAGATGCTGGAACACAAGACCTGGCGTCAGTTTCCACGTAGGATGTTTCAACACAAGACCTGGCGTCAGTTTTCACGTAGAGTTGCAACACAAGACCTCGTCAGTTTCCCTTCCACGTAGGATCTGGAACACAAGTACTGACGTCAGTTTCCACTAGGATGCTGGAACACAAGACCTGGCGTCAGTTTCCACGTAGGAGCAGGAACACAAACCCTGTCGTCAGTTTCCACGTAAGGTGCTGAACACAAGACCTGGGCGTCAGTTTCCAGGGTGGGTACGTAGATGCTGGAACCAACAGAGAACCTGGCCGTCAGTTTCCACGTAGGATTGCTGGCACACAAGACCTGACGTCAGTTTTCCACTAGAAGGTCTGGAACACAAGGCCTGGCGTCAGTTTCCACCGTAGGAAGCTGGAACACAAGACTCTGTGTCAGTTTCCACGTAGGCTGCAGGAAACACAAGACCTGGCGTCAGTTTACCACGTAGGATGCAGGAACACAAGACCTGGCGTCCAGTTTCCACGTAGTGATTGTTTTCAACACAAGACCTGGCGTCAGTTTCCACGTAGGATGCTGCAAAAACACCATACCTGGCGTCAGTTTCCCCCACGTAGGAATGCTGGAACACAAGCCCTGACGTCAGTTTTCCACGTAGGATGCTGGAACACACACCTGGCTTCAGTTTTCCTCCACGTAGGAATGCAGGAACACAAGAACCCTGGCGTCAGTTTCCACGTAGGATGCGGGAACACTAAGACCTGGCGTCAGTTTCCAACGTAGGATGGCTGGAACACAAGACCTGACGTCAGTTTCCACGAAGGATTCTGGAACACAAGACCTGGCGTCAGTTTCCACGTAGGATGCAGCAACAACAAGACCCGGCGGTCAGTTTCCACTTAGGATGCTGGAACACAAGACCTTGCTCTAGTTTCCACTAGGATGCAGGAACACAAGACCTGGCGACAGCTTCCACTTAGGATGCAGGAACACAAGACCTGACGTCAGTTATCCCCACGTAGATGCCTAGAACCACAAGACCTGGCGTCAGTTTCCTCCACGTATGATGGTTGCCAGACAAGACCTGGCTTCATTTTCACGTAGGATGCTGGAGCACACGACCGTGCGTCATTTTCCACGAAGATGCTGAACACAGACCCGACGTCCAGTTTCCACTTAGGATGCTGGAACACAAGACCTGGCGTCAGTTTTCCAGTAGGATTTGCAACACAAGCCTGGCGTCAGTTTACCACGTAGGATGCTGGAACACAAGACCAGGAGACAGTTTTCCACGTAATATGGCATGGAACACAAAGACCTGGTGTACAGTTTCCACGATGATGCAGGAACACAAGACCTTGCGTCCAGTTTCCACGTAGGAATCTGGAACACAAGACCTGGCGTCCGTTTCCACGTAGGGGATGTTTTCAAAACACAAGACCTCGCGTCAGTTCCACGAGATGGTTGCAAACACAATACCTGCGTCAGTTTGCCACTCGGATTGTGCTGGAACACAAGACCTGACTCAGTTTCCCCAACGTAGGAATTCTGGAACACAAACCTCGCGTCAGTTTTCCACGTAGGATGCTGGAACACAAGACCTGCTTCAGTTTCCCACGTAGGATCAGGAACACAAGACATTTGCGTCCAGTATTCCACGTAGGATGCTGGAACACAAGACCTGGCGTCAGTTTCCACGTAGGATGTTTCAACACAAGACTTGCGTCAGTTTCCACGTAGGATGTGCAAACAAGACCTGGCGTCAGTTTCCACTAAGGATGCTGGAACACAAGACCTGAACGTCAGTTTTTCCACGTGATGCGCACACAAACCTGGCGACATTTCCACGTAGGATGCTGAACACAATAACCTGCGTCAGTTTCCACGTAGGATGCTGGAACACAAGACCTGGCGTCGTTTCCACGTAGGATACTGGAACACAAACCTGACGTCAGTTTTCCACGTAGGATGCTGGAACACACGACTTGCCGTCAGTTTTCCACGAAGGATGCAGGAACACAAGACTGGCGTCAGTTTCCACTTAGGGATGTGGAACACAAGACCTGGCGTCAGTTTTCCACGTAGATGCAGGAACACAAGACCTCTGGCGTCAGTTTCCACGTAGGAACTGGAACACAAGACCTGACGTCAGTCTTTTCCACGTAGGTGCGGAAACACAAGACCTGGCGTCATTCTATATGCCTACGTAGGATGATGGAACACAAGACCTGACGTCATGTTTCCACGTAGGATGCTGGAACACAAGACCTGGCGTCATTTCCACGATAGGAATGCTGGAACACAAGCCTGACGTCAGTTTCCAGGTAGGATGCTGAAACACAAGACCTGGCGTCAGTTTCCAATCCACGTAGGATGCGGAACACAAGACCTGGCGTCATTTCCCACGTAGGATGCAGAACACAAGACCTGCGTCAGTTCCACTAGGATGCTGATACACAAAGACCTGCGTCAGTTTCCCACTAGGATGCTGGAACACAAGACCTGGCGTCCCAGTTTTCCACGAGGATGCCTGGAACACAAGACCTGGCGTCAGTTTCCCAGTAGGATGGCTGGAACACAAGACCGGGCGTCAGTTTCCAGGTAGGATTCAGGAACACCAAGACCTGGCGTCAGTTTCCAGGTAGGATGCAGGAACACAAGACCTGCGTCATATCCACTAGGATGCTGGAACACAAGACCTGGCGTCCAGTTTCCACGTAGGATGCAGAACACAAGACCTGGGCGATCAGTTTCACTAGGATGCTGGAACACAAGACCAGGCGTCCAGTTTCCAAGTAGGATGCTGGAACACAAGACCTGCGTCATTTCCACGTAGGATGGCGAAACACAAGACTCTGGAGTCAGTTTCCACGTGAGATGCGGAAACACAAGACCTGGCTTCAGTTTCCACGTAGGATGCTGGAACACAAGACAACTATGAAATACGGACAGATGAGTTCTACTTTGTTCCAGTATCTTAAAAATGAAAATAAAATTACATAACTAGAAATAAAGTAACTTACTCTATTCCTACTTTTTATTTTTTTTTATCTTTCCATAATACTTATAATAACATAATGTTTAGCATATGTTAAGATCAGGTTCTTTATACCTGATCTATGATTTTGTACAGTGTCTGATGATGGAGTAAACTCCCAAACTAGTCAATAATTGATGTTTAGATAAATTAATAAAATAAATAAATAAATAATTAAAGGAATGTATATATTTTTTTATTTATCATCATTTTTTTTAAATTTCTGTAGTATGCTGTGCAGTCCATCACATTCTCTGCTATAAAAATATTTCACTTGGTTTTTCAAAATTATCCTTTGACCTTCCTCTCACTATTATTTGTTCCTAAACGTGTCCCCATATATCCCCACATCAAATAACATCAGTCATTCCAGGAAATTATATCATTCTGCGTTGATTAATTCTGGTTTCCTCTGTGGAACAATATCACGACCTTCCAACTCTAGTTTGTCTGCACATCGAATATTTCTATTGATCACCATTTTAATTAGCAGTTGGTGTTATAAGCACCTGGGCTTGGTGCATTTTCCTTTCTCTTGAATGCTACTTTAGTCGATTGAATTTGAGGTTTGCCAGGTATTTCTATTCATCGAGTATTGTTTTTCTGAGAAGAAAGAGACACAGTTATGGATGTCCAATGTCACCCTCTACAATTGTTAGCTCATATAAATCATCCATCAAAATATACTAGATGAAACATCCTGCCCCAATTATATCTGTGATGTTACAAAAGAGAACAAAATTCTCTTTCCCACCACGAAGGAACTGAAATAAAAAGTCACTGAAAGATAATCTGGGTGGAGACAACCACCATCACACAGACTTATAATAACCAGCTGACTTGATTCATTATACAAAACAAACGAAACCGCAGCCTTAAATCTCTGGGTATACCAGGAGACCGTGTTCTCCCAGGTATAAGGCTCTCACTGCCAAAAGCTGTAATTCTTTTGAGAGATTCCTGCACAAGGGGGTTGCAGCCCGGGATTACAAAGGAGGCACATAGAATGTCATTGATGCTGTGCGAAAATAAGGGGGAAGGACAGAATATTAAATGCAGAGAGGGAGGCAGGAGAATTGGATCGATAAAAAAGGAGGCAAATTGTGTTGGTGGTGTGCAGTGTGTTGTATAAAACCTCTAATAAATAATAGCAGTGATAATGGAGGTAGTCTATACGAATAAAAACGGAGTACAGCAGGAGAGCTGCATAAGTGTTATTTTCCACATCTGGTCGGTATCAGCATTGCTAGTGCCTTGCCGACACTTGCAATTCTCTTTTTTGTTACTCATATTTTTGTAATTCTATTAACTGGTCCTCTGCCAAAACTCCTTTACGTTTCTAGCCTTCATAGACGCCATCTTGTTGAAGAATCACATTCCAAACATGAATACAAGTTTTGTTATTGAGATAATCTTGGTTATTGTGTAAGTAAATATTTAAATTTATCCGTGGTGGAAATACCGCCTTAAATTTAAATGTTTGGCTAAAATGGTTTGATGATGCGTTGTCGACTTCGCTGGAGTACCAGGTAATGGCAGACAAGGCGGGACAAAAAAAATCAGAAGAGAATGACAAGATTTGAGGCTATTACCCAGGGAGGAATTATTGACCTCCAATAATTATTGTTATAGTGGATGGAGATTGGAGGAACACCACAAAGTTGTAGTTAAGTGACAAGCAGTCATTTGGATTTTTTTTTTATTATTTCAGCATGAAGATTCGTTAGTTCAGTGTGCCTTTAACACATTTGATGAACATAGCAGTAACACAATTACAGCTGCATGCTAACATAGAAGGTAACCCGAGAAAATAAGCAAATACTTCCTCGCTGGACGAAAGAAAGAATGAAAAAAAAAAAAATAAAAGACAGAAGCTGGTGGGCTAAATTTCATGCAGTGGATGGGAAGAAATTTACATATTAGAAACCGCAGATTGATAATAGGAACAATGTGTGTCCATCATAGAAAGTTGTTTACTCATCTGGTGAACTTCTATGTTTCAAAACTTTGAATAAAAGAAGGGGGAAAAATTCGAAGGTAAATGTTATGTAGCCGCTCTCATCATTGTATCATTATACATCTACACACAACTAAGACAGATTCCAGTTGACAAGCCCCTTGTTAATACAAATTCTGAACCAGTGTGCTGCCGAGAATTACCATCTATTACTACAACCATTACCACTACTCCTACCATCACATAAATATTTTTTTTTTTTTTTTCAATATGAAATCTTGTGACTCACATGTTCGATCCCCTGCACGGTTTGGAAACTTTTTGGCAACGTTTTCCTTACAACCTGCCTGTCCTTGTTCATCTAGGAGTTAGTAGGCACATGGGTGTTATTGACGGTGGCATCCCGGGGGAGGTAGTATACCTTAGAAATGAGATTAAGTAGGATAACATCTTTTAACCTCTAAAATTGATCAGTTTAAAATAACGCTGTTTCATTAATCCAACTCTTCAACAACTGTAGCTTGGCAATGATTGTGCGAATTTTATCATAGTCAACAGTGGTATTACTGTGAACATCTTGTATGTTATTTTAGATGTCTAAAATATCATCAAGATTAGCCAGTGACAAACTCGAGTCCTCCAAAATTAAGGCAGCAAGGTAGATATTTCCACCGGATTTACAAAATATTCTCACCTCATTAAGCGACCCTGCATTTTGTCCATCAACGTAGTAGTCTCTCGTGTTCTGTTCGTGTTCAGTTCTGAATTCTAGACCTCATATTTTGTGGTATATAATTTTAATGACCAGATATTCCTCAAGTTGTAACGAAAGTCTTTGTTGATGAAGCCTACTGACGTACGCGATGCAGTGTATTAAAATAGTTGAGGGAAGGAGGTCCTTCCCTTAAACTGGCATCTGTGAGATGCGCTGCCATCCACTGCTTCCCTACAGAGGTGTGATCCATGAGTTTGTTTTCCCTCAAAAGTCAGTCTAGTCCATGGTGGTACATGGTGCCATAACCGATGAAAATATCGGCACGAAGTGCGCTATATAATTTTAATAAATTCTATCTGCACCTCATAATTTTACCTACATGCATAATTTTACCGAATGCATAAATATATTTACTGTCATATTTTGATTTTAATCAATGTTAAAGCCATTCGTCTGTATTTAACATTTAGAAGAGTTGCCTGCCATATGATGGTCTTGATGCTGGGTGAATATCTCTTGATGCAAGGAACTGAGTTATCTTTCCCTTCAATATTTTACTTCCCATTACCTAGCTGCTGTACACACAGGTCTAGAGGCGGACCAGGAGCTAGCACGCTCTTACAAATACAATCCTGACTACACAGCCCTCACATCACTCTTATTAACAACCAAAAACGCAACTAACATATCTGGTAGGCCTACTGCAGTATCCTCAGCATTCTCACACAACTTAGGCCTCCACACTTTCCAAGACTATTACATGTACAGGTTATGGTGGAGTCTGTATAGACCTCAAAAATCAGTATTTAGAGGGCTCAACGTTGGCTACGGAAATGACACAGGAGAGAATGGAGAATTAAAACAAGCATAATGAAACGTTTATATATGCAGAAGTAAGGGAAGTAATAAGGATGGATAATGAGAACTTTCAAAAGAGAAGAGTCGTTTAGTGATGTTTACTAATCAAATTATTTGTGTCCTCACAATATGACAAAGTATTCCATGTATCATGAAGCTACCTTTCAAGGCAGATTTATATATTACTGAGCACTTTCAAAGAGTAGGTCACTGGGGCACTCTTAGCAGTTAAAAAGTTATATATATCTCGCGTACATAAAAAACAAAGATAAAATTGAATAAAAGCTATGAATATTATGACAAGGATAACGACTCTAATACAATTGAAATAATATACCAGGTTAAAAATAGCTAGCATCATTTTAAAACCATTAAATCATGACCGAAAAACCATTAAAAGTCAGAGATTTAAAGTTTTAAACAAATCAAGTTAACTCTGATGTAGGCAAGAAGCCAATTTTGTAGTTTCACCTAATGAGGTCAGTCCCCTGTCGACTACTTAGATTCGGACTTTCAAAGTGACAGTCACTCATCTAATGATAAAAACATTATGAAGCCTGAAATAAATATGACGTTCTGCCGAAGGCTCTTACTAACTCCTGCTAGACTGTAAGGCCCCACCCGGGTCATCTACTTCTAAATATATATAAGGACGATGCCCTCAAATCACTGTAGCCCCATAATCTACTACAGAGCAAGCTCGCCGCAGTAGCATTTGATTTGGCATCTTGGGACACCCACAAGGTGTGTTCGGAGCCAACCTAACTATTTTTAAATCTTTTGGATCACAGGGTGGACTGAAACATGCTGGGCCAAGGCAGACAGAGTAAATTGGAAATCTGAAATACACGGTAAACCGAGCAATCAATTAAAGCACCCTATAGGGCAAGTGATGCAAGGATTGAGTAGCGTCCAACGATGAATATAGATGATTTTCTAAGTAATTGTGTAAAATCAACACCACCATCGCTCCCTGATTCACCAGTAAAATCAACACCACCATCGCTCCCTGACCCACCAGTAAAATCAAACACCATCGTTTCCCTGCCTCACCAGTAAAATCAACACCATCGTTCCCTGACCCACCAGTAAAATCAACACCATCGTTCCCTGACCCCACCAGTAAAATCAACACCATCGTTCCCTGACCCAGCAGTAAAATCAACACCACCATCGGTCCTTGACCCACAAGTAAAGATCTTTATCCTTTAAGTATGAACAAAATCATTCTCTACAAAATTAGCCAGTCATCACAAGGGCTCGACATTTAGGGGTCACCATCCACTCCCCAAACAGATGAACTCAGGCACCATCCAGAGTTGGGCAAAGAGAGAGCCAACCTCTTTGACTCGAAGACACATCAAGCTGAATCCAGGAACAAATGGCTTAGAATTGACGATATAGAGCATGAAAACCTTGTATAACGAGCAAAGAGCTCTCCTCCTTCCCGCAAAGACACAGAATAAGTGCCAGGGTCCAGCAACAACCACCAGGTACAAGATTGAGCCTGGTTCGGCACCTTACTATGGACCAGTCCGAACAGGAGTCATCACAAGTCGCTTTCACTGAGAGTATGGGAAAGGGTAGTGTGAACACAATCACTTCAGTAAGGAACTACTATCACCTTTACTATTAATATAATTATGACTACAATAAACATATTTTGATAAAATAATTATTATTATTTTCTTATTACGTCAAATATAAAAATAAAAAATTATAACTAATCACTAATTTAGCAACACATCCATAATAAATATCTAAAAGCAAAGGACACCATACTCAGTCATCGTCCTTTCTTTAGTCTACCATACTCTGTCACCATCCTTCTACCCTTAGTCTACCATACTCTGTACACCATCCTTCTCTAGTCTACCATACTCTGTCCCACGCATCCTTCTCTTAGTCCTACCATACTCTGTCATCGTCCTTCTCTTAGTCTACCATACTCTGTCATCGTCCTTCTCTTAGTCTACCATACTCTGTCATCGTCCTTCTCTTAGTCTACCATACTCTGTCATCGTCCTTCTCTTAGTCTACCATACTCCCGTCATCGTCCTTCTCTTAGTCAACCATATCTCTGTCATCGTCCTTATCCGTAGTCACCCATACTCTGTACACAACCTTCTCTTAGTCTACCATAACTCTGTCATCTCCTTCTCTTAGTCTACCAACTCTGGTCATCGTCCTTCTCTTAAGCTCGTACCTACTCTGTCATCGTCCTTCTCTTAGTCTACCTACTCTGTCACCATCCATACTCTTAGTCCTACCATACTCTGTCATCGACCTTCTCCTTAGTCTACCATACTCCTGTCATCGTCCTTCTCTAGTCTACCATACACTGTCATCGGCCTTCTCTTATTCTACCTACTCTTCAGCGGGGGGGGGGGGGGGGGGGGTCCTTCTCTTAGTCTACTACCATACCTCTGTCATCGGTCCTCCACTTAGTCTACCAAACTCTGTCATCGTCCTTCTCTTAGTCTACCATAGCCTTTCACCAACCTTCTCTTAGTCAAGTTACCATACTCTGTCACCAACCTTTCTCTTAGTCCAACCATAGCTCACCACCATCCTTCTCTAAGTCTACCATTCACTTTTCTTTATTTTTTCTCCATCGGGTGGGGGGCTTTATTGGCTATACTTCTCCTCTCTCACTGTTTTAATAAGAAAAACTAAATAATATAAAATAAAAAATAAATAAATTTCCTTCTTTAACATAAAAATTTTCTATACTTTACTCAGCATTTTAAAAGATTTTTCTTTTAGATCATGAACTTTTCGTAAGGTTCACATCCGGAAACAAACTTCCTGAGAGGGGACCGAGGCCCTTAAATTGTGACCAATTTGGAGGCATTTGCAGATCAAGGGTCCCAAATTTAGAGAACTTTCGATGACTCATGTATATACCGTCGAGGTGCTTGATTGAGTTTGCTTATTTTAATGCGGTTTTGGGAATGGAAGTGTATCTACCTCTACATTTTTTAGCAACTTCGGTTGTGGGACTACGTTTGCGTTTCTTTCGAAGTCAGGTGTGTAGAACGGTGTATACACTTTGGGGTCTTCAGTCTTGTCTGGGTCGGCTATCGTTCATATCACTCTGTGGTGATGTGCTATAATCTCTAATCCACTTTTATCATAAAGTTAGTGTTGGGCGTCTTGTGGGTTGGCATTCATGTCTTGCTTGAAAAAGTACATCTAATATTTTTAGAACGCTGAGTCTGGTTTTCCAGATGGCCTTTCATTAAATATCCATAAGAAAAGACCATCTGCAGCAAAGGTACTTGCTGCTGATTGAGGACTTCCGGGCGTAACATGTTGGGTTTCTGGATTCCCGGTCAAATAAATTCTTTTTTCCAGAGAGACAATTCAAACCGAAATCAATGATGCTCACCTCTGGTGCTTCTGGTGACCTTCCACCATCACGTGTCGATCCTTGAGGTCACTGTTACGTAACCTGCAGTGTGAATTTCTCGCAATTTTACCCAATTTCAAGGCACTACGCAATACGGTCAAAGGAGTCATCTGTCATAATATCAGAGAGGCGGCGACTGCCTTTGTAAGAGACGGAGCTGAACTGGAGGCACCGTCTCATACCATAAAGTATGGGAGCTCACCAGCTCCTGTCATAGCCTAAGAAATTTCCGAGCTTCTCCTAAAACAATCTTTGTAGGTTTTAGATTTTGCTTTCTTCAAACGAGCGAGTCGGGTGTTCCATTCCAGTTCACTAGAGCAACTTGCCCATACATCACACGCCAAGCAACTTTCCTTTTCTCGCCACATTTTGCGTGAATAACTTTTGATCCAAAAATAGCCAGATGGCTACTGTGATATCTAACTTTTCTAAGAAAAAAGTTTGGTATTATCACTCATACATATATATTCTAACAAATTCCACTAACCTATACATGCTTAGCAATATCACATAATATAGTGATCTTCGGAATTTTTCATCTTACGATTAGATATTTGTAGTTTGATAAGAGGAGTGATCATTTGTTGATATAATTAGACATTTGTTAAGACACAAGTCATAGTGTACTGAAAAATAATGAGAAATCTGTTGGGACTAATAAACAGTGAAGATAATGAGGATAGTGATGATTAAAGTAGTGAAGATAATGAGGATAGTGTTGATTGTTTTACTGAAGATGAAATAGTGTTGGTTATATGTGAGTAAGATAATGAAGAAATGTTGATTAATTATAGTGAAGATGAGGATAGATGATGATTGTTGTAGTGAAGATAATGAGATATGGTTTGATTAATGGCACTGTGATGATGAGGATAGTGATTGTAATTATCACATGATGATGAGGATAGTTTTGATTAAGCACTGTTGATGAGGATTAGTGGTTTGATTATTATAGTGAAGATGATTCGGATATAGGATGATTATTGTAGTGAAGATGATGAGGATAGTGTTTGTATTATTGTAGTGCACATGAGATAGTGTTGATTATTGTCGTGAACATGAGGATAAGTGTTGATTATTGTTATGAAGATAATGAGGATAGTGAGATTTATATTGCGAAGATAATGAGGATAGGGATGATTATTGTAGTGAAGATGATGAGGATTGTGTTAATTATTGTAGTGAAGATGATGAGGATAGTGAATATATTGATAACGATGGAGTTCATTAGTAATGTAGTAGTAGTACTTGATGATTGTGGTAGTGATGATTACAGCAGTTGAGATGTGAGGATGCAAGTGATGATTACAGGAGTGATGGATTTCAGTAACGATGATTATGATATTGTGATTACAATAGTGATGATACACAGTAGTGATAATTCAGTAAACGATGATTAAGATATTTGTGATTACAATAGTGATGATTACAGTAGTGGGTGTATTTCAGAAGTGATGATTATGGTATGATGAATATGTGTATAATGATGATTACAGTAGTTAGATTACAGTAGTCAATGATTATGTTAGTGATGATTATACTAGTCCATGAAATGGCAGTAATGTGATTTTGGTAGTGATTGTTATAGTATCCAAATTAAGGTAGCGAATGATTGCATTAGTGAAGATTATGCAGTGATGATTCCAGACGTGATGAATATGGTACTCATGATTATGGTAAACATGATTGTTTGTAGTAATGGAATTACGGTTAGTGATGAGTATGATAGTGGAATACAGTAGTGAGATTATGGTATTCGATGATTATTAATGATGAATATGAGGTAGTGATTATTATCAGAGTGTTGATTGTGGTAGTGATTATTATAGTAGTGAATGATTCTGATAGTGATGATTTACAATAGTGATGATTACAGTAGTTTAT
The DNA here is from genome assembly GCF_026875155.1 of Cherax quadricarinatus. Lineage (NCBI taxonomy): Eukaryota > Metazoa > Arthropoda > Malacostraca > Decapoda > Parastacidae > Cherax > Cherax quadricarinatus. The sequence continues at coordinate 13,577 of NW_026507550.1, forward strand.
TCCAGAATGATGAGTTAATATAATAATAAAGTAATGATAACAAATAATTAATGTTTATATTAGTGGATGAATACAGTAGTGTTGAAATTGCAGCAGTTATTAAAGTAATGAATTTTATAAGTGATGGTTGCAAAGGTTTTTGATAGTATGCTAGAACTTAATTATTGATTATGGATTATGGTATTGATTATAAAAGCAATAATGATTGCGAGTAATAATTATGGCAATGATCAATTTATAGTTAAATTTACGTAATGTGAAGATTAGTGTCAATGATAAATTTAAAATGATCATAAAGGATGATTAGTGATTATGAGGAGAGTGATCACCAGTGATGATCTTGATACTGATTACAGTAGTGATAACATAAATGAATAAGGTAAGTAAAGAATAAGGTAATGGTAGAGAATGGTTTAGATTATGGTAGTGTGTTTATAATGATCAGGATGTATATTCACATTCATCATGGAAACTAATGTTTAAAATGAAATCACTGTAGAGATATTCACATTGATTCATGTAGTGATGTTTCACATTGATCATGGAGTAATATCACAATGATCATGTAGTGATGTTTAATTGATCATGGTAGTGATGTTCACATTGATCATGATAGTTATATTCACATGATAATTAGTATATTCACATTGAACATGGAAGTGGATATTCACACTGAATAACGGGAGTGATGTTACACCAGTTGATCATGGAAGTTGAAATTCACATTGAACATGGTATGATGTTCACATTCATCATGGCACTGATGTTTACATTGATCATGTTAGCGATATTCACATTGAATAATGTTATGATATTCACATTGGTCATGGTAGTGATATTCACATTGATCATGGTATTGATATTCACATTTATCATGGGAGTGATATTCACATCGATCATGGTAGTGATGTTCACATTGATAATGGTAGTGATATTTACATTGATCATGGTAGTGATGTTCATATTGAACATAATAATGATATATCCTTATAAACTATGAGTACATGAACATAGGTATAAGTCCTAGATAGAAGCCTTTTTTATCTGTAGGCATTCGGGCAAATTAGGTCCAATTTTGTCCCAGATTCACCCAAACCAGTCGACTAACACCCAAGTACCCATTTTAACTGATGTGTGAACAGAAGACAACTGTGCAAGGAAACACGTCCGGAAGTTTCCAACCGGCTCCCCTTCGCCGGAATCAACTCCTGGACCCTCGCCGTTGAATCGATTGTTTTTTGCCACAAGGTCCCGAGGACCAGGTAGTGAGGTTTAGGTTGATACAGGTAGATGATATGTCACATTGCACATGGTATGATGTTACATTAGATCATTGCAGCCATTTTTCTATCCATACATAGGCACGTATCCACAACTATGCCACTAACGACCACTATTGCTACTAGTCGCACTATAGCACTATCCTCTACCGGCCCCCCCTCCTATGCAATGACATCTCTACTATGACTCTGACTCTATCTACATCGATATTCAAAGGAACAGAACCTGATACCTTAGAGGAAACCTGAAACAAGATAAAACTTGATAGCAGCAAACATAATTCTTGGGTAGACAGGGATAGACCCGAGAGCGAAGAACGTGGTACAATTGAGGGCATAGAGCTGAAGTTGAAACCCCAGATAAGTTATAGGGATGTCAGTAAGTTAGATTCTTATTCTCAGGGTGATTAGGAAGTGGAATAATCTTGATTAAGAAGAGGAAGAAGCAGGCCCATACAAGTTTACGAGCAGGTACTACAGTGGACCATAAGGCTTGGTAGGAACACATCTGAGAAAACAGTGAAGATGAGAGGTCAGACCACGTATAGGTATTAACAGTACACAACGTCACTTATTATTCAGAAAACTGTTGTCTATCGATCATTAACATTTACTGAATCCCACACAGCAGCGCTCATCTCCGAGATTAATCAGGAAGAAAATGAATGGATTCAACACACCAGCATCTAAAATTTATTTCATAGCAGGAATTATAGTTCAGAGTTTACAAATGATTACAGGGACAGGATTAACCAGTTTTTGCCATGTTTCTATCATCACTTAGAACTGGTTTTCCCATAATTGTAATTCGAAGCAGAGATTAATTAATAAGACATGACTGTGCGCCACTTCCAGACAGCATCGACCCAGTCCTGCAGTAAGAACAAAATGAGCTACCAAAACACACTCATTCTGAATGTGCACTAACAACTGGAAATATAACTCAAATGCAAGATAGCAGATGTGACAAAAAATAAAAAAAATACATTTTAGATAACACTACCTACAATCATTGGATTAAGTAGATAAATAAAGCATATTGCCCATGTTCTTTTTTTTTAATATATTCCACAAATAACCTATATGCCTTAGAGCAAGAAACTGTTTTGTCTCAGAAATACTGCCTAAGAACAAAATTTGAAACCCTCACACCAACAAAGCTTTGAAAGATTCAAGCTTAACACGCAAGGGTAACACACCATCAGCTTCCAAATGTCACAGATCCCAATGTAACGAGTTGCACCACTGACTACCACTCGATACTCAGCCGATGTCTACTTAGAACAAATGTAAAACCCATATCTAAAAAGCAACAGGTCAGGTTACTAGCCTATCAGATTAATTGCAGATAAGCCAACCCCCATTGTGGGAAAATTGTTATGGAAACCCAATAATACTCTAGAAATGCGTCAACCACCTTGGCAGATATAATTGGTCAGTAAATCTCGGCACAGTTTTACAACTTGGGGTCGGGTCTTGCCATTAACTTTATTTCGTTAGGTATTTGATGGTAGCTCATGGAAATGGATTTCATGTCTGTGGAGACTAGAACTTTGTCCTTGAGGCAAAGAGGGGAATGTATGAGAGTATAGTTTTTTACCAACGCTCTTAAATGGTGTGAAGCATGGGGATGAATGTTGCAGTCGAGGAGAAGTCTGGAGGCAATGGGAGAAGACATGTCTGAAGACCAATGTGTGGTGTGAAATATAATGCAGAGAATAAGTTAGTTTGGAAGTTAGGAGGAGGTGCGCGATTACCAAAACTGTTTGTTCCAGAGGGCTGAGAAGGGTTGTTGAGGTGGTTCGGACATGTGGAGATGAATGGAGCGAAACAGAATAACTCAAGAGTGTAATCAGTCTGTAGTGGAAGGAAGTCGGGGTAGGGTCGGCCTAGGAAGGTTGAGGAGGGGGTAAAGTGAGGTTTTGTGTGCGAGGGGCCATGGACTTCCAGCAGTGCATGCGTGAGCGTGTTTGATAGGAGTGAATGTAGACAAATGGTTTTTAATACTGACGAGCTGTTGGAGTGTGAAGCAAGTAACATTTATGAAGGGGTTCAGGAAACCCAGGCCGGACTTGAGTCCTGTAGAGGGAAGTAACAGTGCCTCACTCTGAAGAAGTGGTTGAGTTATGTTGCAGTTTAAAAACTGTAGTGTAAAGCACCCTTCTGGCACGAAAGTGATGAGCGAATGAAGGTGAAAGTTTTTCTTTTTCGGGGCCACACCCTGCCTTGGCATGAATCGCCAGTGATATAATAATAATAAAACTATAATTAATATATACATAAATTTATATATATAAAATAGATAATATATATAAATATATATATAAATAAATATATATATAATATAATATATAATATAAATATAAATATATATATATATATATCAAGCAAAAAACTATTTATAAACCGACTCTAGCGACTAACAAAAGAGAAAATTGTTTCCATAATATCATTGCAGGAAAAGCGAATATTTAAGATATCATAATCTTCCGTCCTAATAAATTAATAATTGATTCTTAAATAAAAAAACAATACAGGAATATAAAAAGTCTCGTCAACCCCTTTCCCACGGGGGTCGTTTTGGGCCCTTTGTTATTCAAAACATACAAAAACGACATAGTGGGGGAAATTTTAATTGTTTTTCTATTACCTACGGGAGAGTCAGATTTTTTTTTATTACATAGTTTTCTTGAAGCAATCTGAGAATGTTTCCTTGATTGGGGTTAAACCCATTCAATTCGATGTATTTTCCAAAAAAGAAACTGGGTTGAGTAACTGCAATATCAGGGAAACATACTTTTTCTCCAAAGAGAGAAAAGGACATTCTTATATATGTATTTTTTAATGTTAATTATTCTTCATCAAGTTTGGCTTGATTTAATTAGCGTTGGACAACCTGTAATTCCATACATTTTGCCCTCGCGTAACGAAATTAAAAAATAATTGATGAGATTTCGAGATTGCATTTCCAAAACAGTTAAACAGTGTCATTTGTTGCATTTTCACTTGTCTGTGATTGGGTTATCTAATAGAGTCATCAACTTATGTTTGACCCACCACAGTTCCTCCGGTGATCTCAGGTGAAACCAAAAGAACAGAAATTATTAAGATTACGCCTGTCTAATTTTTCTGTAGTTTTGCGTTAAAACTTTAAAATTTGTGTGGAAGCAATGTGCTGATGAGTGTGATCTGAAGGACGAAAAGGGGGGAAAAAAGAAAGTCTGAATGAAATGGTACTTGCATGATAATAGGAGTTTAAAGAGAGAGAATTGGCACTTCTGAGGGAGATTAACTTTGAATTGGCATCTGTGAGATGCGCGGCCATCCACTGCTTCCCCAAGGAGGTGTGATCCAAGTGTTGGTTTTCCCTCAAAAGTCAGTCTAGTCCATGGTTGTACATGCTGCTCATCCACAAGAGGGAGACATGTGATAAATGGTTTAAAACCGACAAGCTGAAGATAGACACTTACGTAACATATGGAAATCTTTATTGAAGAAACGTTTCGTCACACAGTGGCTTCATCAGTCCAACACAAATCAGAAGGGTGTCAGGAGAGGGGGAGTTCGAGGTAATCAGTCCCTCAGCCTGGAGTCGATGTGTTTAGTCCATCAATTGATGTTGCAGTGTCTGACAGATGTGATAAATGGTTTAAAACCGACAATTTGAAGACTGAGACACTTATGCAACACATGGGAATCTTTATTGAAGAAACGTTTCGCCATACAGTGGCTGTTTTGTAATGGACTGATGAAACGCTTCCACTGTGTGGCGAAACGTTTCATCAATAAAGATGCCAATATACTGCATAAGTGTCTCAATTAGAGGGAGACATATTGAGTTTTTGTTGGAGGAACAGGGTATTTGTGGTTATTGGGCTGGGAGGGGGAGGGCGGAAGGAGGCAGAGTCACCTAATATACATTACCTTTAGCAGACACATCTACAACCATCCCTGTAACTGCTTTCCACCACCAGCACCATTGTCCCTCGTGACCAACACCACCTCCTCTATGGGAAGAGTTTGGTAGAGACAAAGAGTGTTTGGTGGACATTGATGGAGTGTTTGCGATGGACAGGGTATCCTGGATAGAATGAAGCAGTGTCAGGCTTCTAATGGAGAGTAGATCAGATGAAGAGAGTCCGGTGTTTGAGAATTTGGGACATAATGGGAAAGAGATAGTAGAGAATTACCAGTTACAGTTAGTAACACCGCTAATGTTTTTAATTAAGATTAAATCTTGTTGGCTCGGGCTCAAGAAATTATATATAAGTATAAAATATGTTAATTTAAGATCTCGTAATTGATTTTTATATAAGAAAATATGGGAGGAAGAGTGCTAACGGGCATTAAAGGACGATGACTGGATGAGCCCGGGTTTTAAAGCGAGGAAAGAGATGGAGATGGTGGAGGGTAAAACGAAAAAAAAAATTATACCTACACCTTCATAGAAGTAATTTATGTGATCATAATCTATAAGTGCACCTGGTTCACACAGAATATACCATTTTCTTAAAAATGTAAAGTCAGTAATGATTGAGACACTTAAGCAACATATGGGAATCTTTATTGAAGATACGTTTCGCCACACAGTGGCTTCATCAGTCCATATAAAGGAGTATGGTGAAGAACAGGAGGAGTTTGAGGTAATCAGTCCCTAAGCCTTGAGTCGATGTAATCAGTCCTTCAATCTTGTAAAGAATACAGCATATGTGCGAAGTGACTTGTATTATAAACAGGTGAGTTGAAGCAGTCGTAGGTGTTATCACACTTGAGAAATCCCAATGTGGAAGTAGGTCTTCGTCCAAAGGTTGGACAAGTGTTGAAGAATTCCTTTTATCAAGATCCCATCAAGAAATCATGGGATCTTGGTACAAATTAAAAAAAAAAAAGAAAACTTCATACAGCCAGCCATTTCACGACACAGCCACTGAACTACGAGTCCACTGGCTGTCCACCTTTTCTGGACAACGAGTCAGTCTGCTTTTAACCTCTACAAAACATGCTATACTATACAGAAGACCGCTCAACCTCTCTGGGCTCACACATCGCCTAGAGGGATGAGATCAGCAAAAGTCTCCCCTAGGAAAGTGGCAGCTTGTGGAGTAGGCACTCACTCCCCCGGCGTCCGTCAAATTTTCGATCCCTCAGGTACTGGAGGTGAGCCACTCTTGTAAATCGAATCCCAATTTTCTGGTTTTCTGGCATCCCGGTGTAACTCTTCAATATTTTTTCCGATTTCGTGCGTCCTTTTTTCTTTGATTCAACACACATTAAAAAAGAAAAC
>NW_026507551.1:0-18766 GCF_026875155.1 Cherax quadricarinatus
TCTAAATCTTTTCCCATTCCAGGACTAAAGCCCGGGCCCTGCTTTTTTCCCAACCCCTTTTAAAAATGTACTTTGCTCACACTCCAAACCCAGCAGTCAAGATTAAAAACCATTTGTCTCCATTCACTCCTATAAAACACGCTCACGCATGCCTGCGGAAAGTCCAAGCCCCTCGCACACAAAAACCTCCTTTACCCCCTCCCTCAACCCTTCTAGGCCGACCCCTTACCCCGCCTTCCTTCCACTACAGACTGATACACTCTTGAAGTCATTCTGTTTCGCTCCATTCTCTCTAATGTCCGAACCACCTCAACAACCCTTCCTCAGCCCTCTGGACAACAGTTTTGGTAATCCCGCACTCCTCCTAACTTCCAAACTACGAATTCTCTGCATTATATTCACACCACACATTGCCCTCTAAACTTATCTAATTTAAATCCATTGCTGCGGGTTCTCTTTGGAGAGACATCCTCAAGACCTTATTAATACCCCCTTTATTAATACCTATCTTCCACTTATACACTTCGATCAGGTCCCCCCTCATTCTCCGTCTAACAAGTAAAATGTAACTTAAGAGTCTTCAATCTTTCTTCATAAGGAAGATTTCTAATGCTATGTATTAATTTAGTCATCCTACGCTGAATGTTTTCTAACGAATTTATGTCCATTCTGTAATATGGGAGACCAGAAACAGAGCTGCTAATCTAGGTGAGCCCTTACAAATGATTATAAAGGCTGCAGTCAATGACCTCTGGACTTCCTGGTTGCTTTACACTTCTTGATATAATCCCAGAATAAGAAAGAAGGAACACTCCAAAACAGTCTATGACCCATGCGGAGCAGTCCAAGTCCCCCCCCCCGAATAACCAATGACCCACCCCCCAGATTAATCCCTATACCCACCCCATCTGGTCAGAGCCCCACTTCAAGGATGGAGCACTGTACCAGACCCCAGCAAGCAACATGCAGTCAGTCCAACTTACACCCACCAAAACCCACTCATGTATTTATTTACCCTATTTTTTAAAACTACATAACGTTTTTAGCCTCAATAACATGTAACTCGGGGGAGTTTGTTTCCACTCATCCACACTCTAATTACCACCCAGTGCTTTCCTATATCCTTCCTGAATCAAATTTTTCCAACTGATGCCATTGCTGCGAGTCATGTCTTGGCTGGAAAATTTTTCAGCACACTATTTACATCCCCTTTATATTCCTTTTTCCATTTATCAAACCACGATCATATCCCCCCTAATTCTAACTCCTTACGAGAGAGTGAAGATTCATGACACCCCCCTCATCGATCCTCATAGGGAAGAATTCTGATACATGGGATTCATCCCTGTCACCTCCCTCTGTTAGTTTTCCAGAACCATTTATATCCATTCTGTAATACGGTGACCAGAACTGAGGCAGCATAGTCTAAATTGGGCCTAACCAAGATATATAGAGTCGAAGAACAACCTTAGGGACAACTATCATTATACTTCTTGAATGAAGCCAGAATACTGATTAGCTTATTGCGAACACTAAAGCTCTGTTAGTCTTGGTTATAGATTACTGCTAACCAAACTCCATAAATCCTTTACGCAATCGATAGTATTAAGATCAACATAATTTAGTTATATGTGGATGGTTATTTAACAGTCAATATTAGAACTTTCTTTGCATTTGTCAATATTAAAACTGCATCTGCCACTCCCGACCATTGCATCAGTCTATGCAAATCAACCTGGAGTGCTCTAGTGTCCTCATTAGAATGAATTTGACTGCCTATTTTGGTTTCTCAGCAAATTTGCTTATGTCGGCTATTTATTCCTCATCTAATGTCGTTTATGTACAATTGTGAACAACAACGGGCCCCAACACGACCCCTGACGACACCGCTTGTGACGTGCCCCCATCTGAATTCCCTCCCCATTTATTCAAACACTCTGCTGTCTATTTGTCACCATGCCTTTACCAAGGAAAAAAATACACCTCCTCCTATTCCGTGTGCCCTAAGTTTCCTCAATAGCCTCTGGTGTGGAACTCTATCGAAAAGCCTAACTGAAGTCCAATATACACAATCTCATATCATTACCATGATATACCTCCTCAAACACCTTGTGAAAAAGTTAGTAATCGTAAGACAGAAACCCCCTTTGTAAAACCGTGTGAGATCAATAACAATCTGTGCCAGTCAAGATGGCTACGAATTGCTTCGGCAATTATTGATTTCCATAAATTTTTCCCACTATGGAGTAAGGGCTTATTGTGTCCTATAGTTCGAAGCAAAGGACCTGTTCACCTGCCTTGTAAATATGTAATTACATTTGGCCATTTTTCCACTTATCAGGGCACTATGCCAGTTTGTTAGTTGATATGTTAAAAAAGATTAGCTAAAGCTGAAATAGTGAAATTATACTCGAATGAATTACTAAAGATCGACATAATATAAGCATTAATTCTAATTACTTAAAATATATTTCACGGAGGAAGATTACAGTCGTACCATGGCTTTAGACGCCACACATATTGTCTTATTTAAACATGAAGATCTTCGGCAAGTAGAAGATTCTAGGTGCTACAGATTTCCGTAAAAATAAAGAATTTGTTAATATGTATAAATCTTGCCATAAATTGATCATCCTTTGGCTATTTATTCATAGACCTCACATTAAATACAGTTACAGTTGCGATCCAATGGTTACGTCCAGGATTCAAACAAATTGAACACCAATGGAGGGAACACATAATTACAAAAAAGGTTATATAGAGATACCTCACTCTGTGGGTTCATTCCTGGATAAAAGCTGTAAAAAAATTGATCCTTCCATATCTTGACAGAGGTTAGAAAATTCTCAATTCAGAAAGATCACTTGCTGTATCATTAAATCTTAAACCTAAGAAGGTTCTCCTAAGAAAATAATTGCAGCTAAACCCAGGTGATTTTAACCTGTGATTTGGAGGATTATGTCTAAAATATCCAGATAAAATGACGATTATAAGTACATTCCTCGTGTGGTATCGATGTTTTTTCAAGACGGACGGAAGGCACTTAACATCATACCAAACAAATTGGAGAATGAAAAGGAGAAGAAATATATCGAGATAATTTACAGATAAACGTTGAGAGCTTCTAAATAAACGTATAAAGCTATATCAAGTATTTTCGAATGAAACAAAAGCTTCCATGCAAGAGAGGCTTGCCAAACGTTAAAACGAAAATGATACAGATAAATGACAAGTGCCAAAACATTTAATTATTCAAAGGTTTTTAAATGCACTTGGTAGATGCATATAATTCAACTTCACACTCGGATTGGTGTAAAACCCCATTGCAATTCATTGTAATATTCCTTGGATGATATAAGGAATCGTTTCGCATAAAATTATAACATGGAAGATCCAATAAGAAACGTTATCAGTAAGACATTCTGTTGGAGACACAACAAGAGTGACTCCAGTTTTAACCGAGGGTTTCCACACATAATGCAGAGAAATTTTAAAATATATAGAATTAATGGATTCTCAACCTATAACAACATATCATTTGGAAGAATTGAAGAGTGAAAAGATTAAAGGAACATTTATCGCGAAGAATTGACCCCAGTCCATACCACCTCCAGAATATAATATCGACAGAGTATTGAAACGAAAAAACAATGGGTGGAATTACGCATTAATTGTTTTTATGTATCTTACAAAGGTTAATTATTCCACTTTTAATTCGTGGTCAAAGAAGGAGATTTGTTGAGTACAATAAAGAAAAATCATTATTAAAAAAAATTAAAGAATGAATTTCCATTACTAATAGCTCCCAGGCAATCAACGGAAGATTTCTTACAACATTTAAGAAAACACACATAAGTTGTATCAGTGAGATTTTCAAGAAATTTGATCAAGAATAAAATACCATTAGAGCCCTAAAAATATTTAAAAAGTACAAGACGAGATTAGATCATTAGCTGTAAGATACTTGGTTTCACGTAAAAGGAAAATATTTTGCCTGAGAAACAGGTGAAATCTTCTTAGTATTATTTTACCTCTAGCAGTAATTATTATTTCAAGATTGTATAATAAATCAAGTAAAAATTTATCTTGTACCAACTTCACATATGAAACGCATACCTCTCGAGTTAGTAAAATTGGAGTGATGAGAATTTAGAAGGAGGAGTGGAATGCTTGAAGCGTGGTGTTAAACGCAAGATTAAGCTCAGTCCCGTCAGGGAAGATCAACCACCTGCTCTCACCTCGGTGAAACCACAGAAAACCCCAGATTAGTCAAGATCATGCACATAATATGTGGGGTGCATGAATATAGAATATGTAAAACAATGTTGGTATATTGCAAAATGAAATCCTGTTGGGTGAAGTTGGGATGAGAAGGTTGACCTTCTTACCCCCATTACTGACGTATATTATTGAAATATTAAATGTTTTATCAGAAAATAATGTGAAATCAGAGAGAAGAAATCGATCTGATTTCTTATCCCAGAATAAAGCATATATAAATATAACAGGTAATACATTTTGATTTTGTGAGGAATACAAAGTGAGAAGACAATTATTACAAAAGGAGGCGGTGGTAAGACGAGAGGAATCATCGTGGATAGCACATATTAGTTGAGTATATAAACTCTGGAGGATATGTATTTAACTCAGTGTGTTAAAAGATTGTGGAGATGGCTGTACGTCTTTATACTCTGTAGTGATTCCAGTGTTGCATATTTCCCGCCAATACACCTTCAGCTTTCATTAATAAATTATATTATTCCATTATATTAGATAAGTTAAATTGATTATGATGTTACTCTGAAAAAATATAATTATCACCAAGACACATTATATACAACAAAAGAATTTGAACATATGTATTAAATATGAGAAATCAACATAAATAATATGTCCTAAACTGTATGAGCAAAATTATTGGAGTGATATGAGCGAAGGATTTTAGAAGCACTAAATGAGGATATTAATGAAAATCTGATAAGAGCAGTTTAAAAAAAGAATAACAGGCATTATCATCCCCCCAAAAAAGATTTTTTTTAATATGCGTATTTTAAAATCTAAAAATATGTGCTAAAACTTTAATTATTCTATATTAACACGATTCAGAGCAGTTTAAAATCATAATATATACTAAAGCATTAATTAATTCCATATTTCCGACTATTCAGGAGTTTTGAAACAATTTCTGAAATACTTCGTTTTTTTTAGGTAATTGCTGTTCCAACTGCATATAATGGGAACGTTAAGCCACATCATATGTTTTATATACAAATAGTTTAACCTAAACACTTTTTGGCAATGATATTATGCATGTGTTATCTAAAAATTGAAATATACCATAAATGCTATCAAGTCTCTCTTTAATCTAGACGTTTATAGGAAGGATGATGACCATATTGAAACAGCCGTCATTTGATGCCCTCCTAAGAAGGAACAAGGACACTGCAGGAGATCTACTGACCTGTGATAGACAAGTCTGTATCAAGCCTAACCCTCTCACTCTTTGCTTACTAGTAATAACTACTGCTACTACTGATACACTATACTAACCACCACCACATCTACTGACAGCATAGTTTGCTGATCCCCAGTAATATGTATACAGTATCTGAGTATCAAGTACCACCATAAGTTTAAAGTCACTTATGTCTTTGCTATTGGTAAGAATCAGCCCATAACACCCTGCCTGTTCACCCTATAGCAAATAGTATTTTAATGTCGAGACGACATACGTAACCTGACGAGCTGTCAGCATAGTTGCCTGGATCCCTTGAAGGGTATAAGTTATCTGAGTAACAAAGTACAATCTATATGTTTATACATAGATGACCCTTTTGCTAGGCCCAATGGCAAGCATGTGTGACGTCCGTGAGGCCGCATGTGAGCGTGAGACCGCGCTGTCCCTTTCTCAGTCCCACACGTAGGTCACACCAGGGAACAGGCAGGGTGGCTCCCACTAACCCTCTGTACTATAATGTTACCTCCCAACAACTTGTGTTTTATCTCACGAAACCCTCTCAACACTACTGCTATATATACTCTTGTTTTATCTGTGTTTATCATTGCCTTCTTCATTTGTGGCTTACATATCTTTTTCACTAGAAATACACCCAGAACTGCTAGGTGAAAAAGATTCAGCACATGTATGACACTTATCTAAACTCTTCCCTCACCCAGGATTCAAAATCAAAAGAGTAAATTTTCTGTTTAAATAAATTAAAAAGGGATTAAAAATAAGGCCAAAGAAAAAGGGCAAACACGGCGATTAATGAGACTAACTTCAACTTCTGCCATAATTTAACATTTTGCATTTCACTGATTAGAACTGAGTGATTTTGTGAGGCGAAGATGGTACTGAGAATAGGTCTCGAATGGGATCTCCTTCTTGGTTGTGGTGGCGTACAGTGGGGTCTGGAGAGTAGGCATGGCCGGGGCCTGAACCATCCGGGCAGATACCGACGGAGTCATACAGGCAGGGGATTGGAATACCGCGCCAGGGTCATGTGTGGATTGTTGTAAGACACATAAGGCAACAGTTAGACAACTTATTCCGAAACGTTTCGTCCCTACACAGTAGGGCTTCTTCAGTCGTAACAGAAAATAGGCAGAACAGTAGAGATGTGAAAAACGATAATCAGTCAACACCCTTGTAGTCGTAGAATTTGAGGTTGTCAGTCCTCGGCCTGGAGAAGATTCAGTTCCATAGTCAGGAACTAACTGAAGATCAAGCGACAGTGCGGAGACTTAAAAACAGTCGGAAGGAGAGGTGCAGAGTAGTAGTAGTAGTAGTATGAGAAATTAACACTGAAGGTCATGTCCCCTCAGATCCAACACTTCTCACTTGAAAAGCATGTCCAAGGTGTTTTCTGTACAAAGAATGCCACGTGTAGCAGTGTCTGACAAGATGAACATCAAAATGTAAACAATACCGACAGGTTTTGTTATGTAAGACACAAATGCAACAGTTAGACAACTTTATTCCGAAACGTTTCGCCTACACAGTAGTCTTCTTCAGTCGAATACAGAAAATAGGCAGGAACAGTAGAAGACGTGAAAAACGATGTAATCAGTCCATCACCCCATGAAGACCGTAGATTTGAGGCTGTCAGTCCCTCGGCCAGGAGAAGTTCAGTTCCATAGTCAGAACTTCTGAAGATCAGCTACAGTGCGGAGACTTAAAACTGTCGGAAGGAGAGGTGCAGAGTAGTAGTAGTAGTAGTAGTAGTAGTGTGGATTGTGGGCGCGCAAGGGGGTGAACCGGCGCCACACACCCAGAGTCCCGAGCTGCTGCTCCACACCATCAGATATGGCCTTGGGAAACGAAGAATGGGTGACCAAAGACGCAGGTAGATGTACGGCCAACCCAGGCATAATACAAGCATCACTCAGGCAGTTGGAAGGAACATGTAGAGTATGGACCAAGCTATCCATACACTAGTCATTAGTAATAAGAACATAAGAATGGAGGAACACTGCATAATGCCTACCGGCTCATGCGAGCAGGTCCTGATCAAAAACGACCTCTACCTAAAGCTACCAAGAAATAACTCCCGACCAATGACACCAATCAAACCCAGCCCCTCCCACTCATAATTTGTCCAAAACTCTTCTTAAAGCCTACCTATGGACCTAAGCCTCTATCATCCCACTGGGAAGACTTGTTCCACGCATCTACAGCTCTGTTTAGAAAATCAGTACTTACGCAAAGACCTTCCTAAATCTAAATTTATCCAACAATGAGTAATCCATCATGGTAGTTCGCCAGAACGAATATAGAAGAGGGAGATATTATGAGCTGCAGCGCAGCAACACATGAATGTAGGACTGGCTAATAATGAATTAAGTCGGTGGGGAGAGGTGGAAGTAGAGAGCCCCTCCAGAGGTCGTGAGTGCAAAGGAGGTATCTGTGAGGCCATGATCCACTGCTGCAACCCCAGCAACCACCTGCACCCCCATGCACCACCAGCACCCCCCGCACCACCTGCACCCCCAGCACCCCTGCATCCCCAGCACCAACCTGCACACAGACACTGCTGCACCCCCAGCACCACCTGCCAAAACAACAAAACAAAAAACAAAACAACAACACACCCCCAGCACCACCTGCACCCCCCCAGCACCACTCTGCACCCCCAGCACCACCCTGCATCCCCACACCACCTTGCACACAGCCACTGCTGCGCACCAGACAACGCCCCATCACACCTGCACCCCCAGCACCACCTGCACCCCAGCACCACCTGCACCCCAGCACACCTGCATCCCCAGCACCACCTTCACCCCCTGCACCACCTGCATCCCCACACCACCTGCATCCCCAGCACCACCTGTCACCCCCAGCACGCACCTTCACGGGCTCCACACCACCTGCCCCCCCAGCCACACACCTGCACCCCAGCACCACCTGCCACCCCCCCATCCCACCTGCAACCCCCAGTCACCACCTGCATCCCCAGCACCACCTGCACACAGACATGCTGCAACCCCTCAGCACCACCTGCACCCCAAGCACCACCTCACCCCCAGCACCACCTCATCCCCCAGCACCACCTGCATCCCCAGCAAACCACCGCACACAGCCACTGCTGCACCCCCAGCACCCCCTGCACACATACATGAAGAACAACAATGCTGTATGGATCACACGCACACCTCACCCACCACCTGAAAACATAAAATTGAAACAACATTCTTAAAACCGAAAACCGTTATTATAAAATAGCACAAAGAACCCGCACATAAAGAAGGAGCTTACGACGACGTTTCGGTCAGACTTGAGAACATTTTACAGTCAGCAGTGTGACTTTTGTAAATGGTCCAAATCGATTGCAACGTTTGGTAGCTGCTCTCTCCCTATGTGCGGTATTTGTGTATGTTCCAGTCACGGAATTGTCCTTTTTGTAATCTAAATAATTTATAATGTGTATTATAATATACCTCTACTTTCATGTTTAACATAAGAACATAAGAAAGGGAGGAACACTGCAGGAGCCTGTTTGCCCATACTAGCAGGTCCTTTACAATTTATCCCACTCACCAAAACCATTTGCCCCACCCAAAATTCAATGCCACCCAGAAAAAAGCTCTGATGAGAAAGTGCCCACTCCAAATCAACCCCTCCCACTCATGTACATATCCAACCAAAAAATGAAACAACCCAAATTCCCATCCTCAATAACTCCAACCTAGGTAGACTGTTCCCCTCCTCTACAACCCTATTTCCAACCAATACCTTTCCTAAGTCCTTTCTACATCTAAACTTATCTAATTTAAAACCATAACTGCGGTTCTCTCTTGGAGAGACATACCTGAAGACCTTGTAAAAATCCCCTTTATTAATACCAACTCCACTAATAACACTTCGATCAGTCTCCCCTCTTTCTAACCGTAACAATAGAAATGTAACTTAAGAGTCATCAATCTTTCTTCATAAGGAAGATTTCTAATGCAATGTATTAAATTAGTCATCCTACGCTGAAAGTTTTCTAACGAATTATATGTCCCATTCTGTAATCTGGAGACCAGAATATGAGCAGCAAGAATCTTGGTGAGGCCTTACAAATTGATGTATAAAGCTGCAGTAAGACCTCTGGACATCTGTTGCTTCCACTTCATGATATAAATCCCAGTAATCTATTTGCCTTATTACTTACGCATAGGCATGCTGCCTTGAACATTAAATGGTATAAAAAACCGACAGGTTGTTTAGGTAAGACACATATGCAACAGTTAGTGTATCTTTATTATGAAACGTTTTCGCCTACACAGTACTTCATCAGACAAGTACAGAAAGTGGATAGAAAGCAGAAGAATACTTTGAAGACGAATGTAATCATCCATCACCCTTAAATTTTGAGGTGGTCAGTCCCTCAGTCTGGAGAAGAGCATGTTTTCATACTAGGAACATGCTCTTCTCCAGACTGAGGGACTGACCACCTCAAAACTTTAAGGGTGATGGACTGATTACATCGTCATCAAGTATCATCTGCTTCTATCAACGTTTTCTGTACTTGCTGAAGAAGCCAACTGTGTAGGCGAAACGTTTCAAATATAGATACCTAACCCAGTTGCTATGTGTCTTACCCTTGCTGCTGTTTAAGTTGCTGCTTACCATAACCCCCAATTCCTTTTCGCAATCTGTATGGGCTAAGTTCAACATATTTTTAACTTATAAGTGCTATGGTGATGGAAACTTCCGAGCTTCAGAACCTTCTTTATCTACAATGAACTGCAATCAGCCACTTTTCTGACCAAGAGTAAGTTGTCTAATCCTCCTTAAGTTCCCTGACAACTACGATTTGAATCAATACCTACCTATCTTCTTGTCATCGGCGAATTTGCTCATATCACTATTAATTCCTTCAGCAAGATCATTGATATATATTCTAAACAACAACGGGCCCAAGACTGATCCCTGGGGAACGCCACTTGTTACTGATCCCCACTCTGATTAACCCCATTACTTGACACTCCAGCTTCCTGTCTTGACCATGATTCGATCCCGAGAGCACTCTTCCCCCAATGCCATGAGCTGCTACTTTCTTCAACAGTCCTTTTGGTGGCGGAACTCTATCAAATGCCCTTACTAAAATCAAGTACATAATATCAAATTCTATATCGTGTCACAGCCTGAAGAGCTTTACTGAAAAAAGTTAATAAATTAGTTAGACAAGACCGGCCTCTTGTGAATCCATGCTGAGTATCATTAATCAAGCTATGCATATCGAGATGGCTTTCTAAAATCTCAGCTAAAATTGACTCTAGTAATTTGCCTACAATTTGAGGTCAGGCTTAATTGGCGGTAATTTGACGGTAACGACTTGTCCCCCTGTTTTAAAAAAAAGGAATTACATTAACCAACTTCCACATATCAGACACTACACCAGTATGAAGAGATAAGTTAAAAAAATTAGTTTAATGTACACAGACTTCCATTTTGCATTCCTTTAGAACACCTTGAAAAAACCTCATCAGGACCGGTGACTTATTTTGGCTTCAGTCGGTCTAACTGCTTCACAACCAATCACTAGTTGACAATGATTGTTTACATAATTTATCTTTCTTTCTGGCCCACTATAAAAATTAATATACAGGAACACTACCAGTGTCTCCTGTGTAAAAACCGAGAGAAAAAAATTTTAAAAATCGAGCACATTACATTCAGGGTTTGTCAGTAAATGCCCAAGATTTTATTTTTAAGGGGACCTTTCTTATCTCAGACTTTTGTTCTATATACCAGGAAAAAACTTTTTGGGTTAGTTTTAAATCCCTAGCAACTTTAATTTCATATCCCTTATTAGCATTTCTTAATCCCCTTTTTAATGTCCTCTTAGTGACAAATATACTGATTTTCTAAGATGACCACGCCTATTTGATACGCCTATCAATTCCTAATCTTAGCCCTAGTAGATATTTCAGCCTATTATTCATCCATATTGGGTCTATCTATTGATCCTAATTTCTTAAAGGGATACATGTTCTTGAGCAGCATGTAATGGTTCAGAAAACTGTCATATTGATAGCTCTCTCGGTTACTCCCAGTCAACAGATGATAAGATTTCTCTAAGCCATCGTAATCTGCTAGCGAAAATCTGGACCTGTTACTGAGTTATCCCTACTATCATAACTATCCATTCAATGCGAAATGTAATTGATTTGTGGTCCGCAAGCACCCAGTTCTTCAGAAACTCTAAATTATTAACAAGGATTTCATTGTTATGCCAGCTCTAAGTCCAAGCAAGGTTATTACCCCTTGTATTTCGTGTCACAAACTGCTTCAGAAAACAATCCTGAACACTTCTGAAGAATCGTATGAATTTCTAAAATTCCCAGTCAAGAAATTCAATCAATATGACTAAAGTTTAAAGTCTCCCTAGATTACTACATTATCGTGCCTTGTGGCCCTAACCAATTTCCTCCAATAGTAGTCTTCCCTGACCCCTAACTAATTTGGGGACGGAATATCACACCTAAAATTAATTTTTTCATGACCCTCTGAAAATCCTATCCAAACAGACTCTGTATGTGTTTACTTCAGGACTTAATACCCGTTTTAAATGCAACAGTTTTCAAGCGATCTCGAACATAACAATGCCATCCCACCCCTCCTTCCCGAACCTTCTATCTACTTGGAACAATTTGAAACCCCTGAATGTGCATTCTGCAGCATTTCCCGACTTTTTTGAATTAAAACCACGTCTCAGTAATGGCAAATACATCTATGTTCCCTGCAACTAGCAACAGTCTCCAACTCGCCCATCTAAATCCTAGGCACTGCGATATTTGTTTAATATATACTTAGGAACCCTCCTTTCTCTTTATTCATTCCTGCTCCTTTTCTGTTATTCCACTAAACCTATTACTGTCCTTGTCAATAGTTGCACTGGCCTTCCGATATCCACCCATTTGCCTATTACTAGTGCTCCTAGTACTCATATTACTACCCTGAGACTTCACAGTTTCACGCAGAAACCCATACCACAAACTATTCCTAGTTTTAAAAGCCCCTAACAGCTCCCTCCACTGCGTTGGCCAGTGCTCCCACCCCACACCTAGACAATGATAAATCAGATATATAATTACAATCACAAAAGTGTAATACACACTGGTTAAACACACTGGTTAACCACACACTGGTTAACACACACTGGATAATACACACTGGTTAAACACACAATTAATACACACTGGTTAACACACACTGGTTAAAACACACTGGGATAATACACACTGGTTAATACACACTGGTTAACACACACTGGTTAATAGCATAAAGAATCCATTGGAGATAATATAACTGTAAGTATTAATTAACTTCAGCATCATTATTGTTTGCTTTGGTATCCCTTGGATTGTGCCATAAATAACTGTAATATTATCCTACATAAACATAAAGTCAAGTAAATACGCCACACATAACACTGCCATTCAACAGTAGGTTATATAACATTTGTTTCAGTACATTAATCTCCTAATACTAACAGCCATCTAGTAGTAGGGGATATAACATTTGTTTCAGTAACAGTATTCTCCATTACTAAGTATTCTATATCTAACTCTGGAAAAAATGTGGAGAAAATTCTCAAGCCCGTCTCAGCCATCTGAGGTACTTAAGGGGGAAAGTTCCATTTCGGCCACTCTTAATTTACCAACCGAGTTTTTTATTATTTTGGTGTACATTTTAGAGGTTCTAAGTAGAAGAATGTGAAAAAGGTTTCATGTATGATTGGCCACAAAACAACAGAGAGAAAAATTTTAAAGCCTATTCCTATATGGCAGCAAGGTACGACAAAATGGCACATCGAGTTCCACTTCCGCCAATCCCAACCGATAGAAAACATCAGACATGTGGGGGGGGTGGGGGGGGGGGGGTACTAATTTGGGTAGCACAAGTTCCATCTAATAAATCTTATTATCATGGAAAAAAAAATACTTTTGGGATAGACTTTTTGGCATTCACCAAAATTCTGCCTTTTACCTCCCAGAAAATCAAAATATTTGAATATATTCCAAAAAAGAAGCCGCAAATAGTCAAACACAACTTTGGTTTTATTTGTCAGTGAAAAACATTTCAATACAATAATTTAATAATGGTGTACATTAGCGAATATGTGAAAAAGATACTTCCGAGATATAGGCCTAGAACGCCGGCAGCCTACGTCACAAAAAAATAATCTTTTGCGCGGAAATCGTGTGGGCTTACGCTTCTTTTTTGATTATAATAATAATGGCGCGGAAATCGCGTTTTTTTCGTTAATTCTTAAACTGATGTACTAGAGCAGTTACCCACTACAAAATGACCCGTTTTTCTATCACCACATACCAAACAATAAGAACAAAGGAGAACATGAGTAACACATTTATATCGATCTATTGCTGGTGGAACTCTCGCAATATTATGGCCTATTTATTCAGACTAGATATATAACCCGTCTCAGCCCTCTGAGGACTTAACTCTCCCGAAAAGTGCTAGTGGACTCTTCTTTCTTCATAAACAGCTTTATTAAAATCCATGTAAGAACCATAGCATCAGTGATAGACATAAGCCGCAAAAGCCAAATATAACTATAAACTCAAGAAAAGTCAGTGTGTATACTCCCCTCAGTGGTATTAAAAATGGCTGAGTTCACAAAACAGGTCAGGAGACAACAACACGACACAACCCCCGATAAATGGAATTGAGGGGGATTTGGAAGGATAAAACCATTGAAATAAACCTTTCAGGTCTACCAGAATGGAAAGGAGAGTTTAGAAAGTTAATTGGGTGAAAGCCCAGACATTGAAGTGAGGTGGGTAGGGGCTGGTGTAATAAAAGGGTTAAAATGTAAGGGTGTTGTTGAAGTTAAGGGAAAAGTGAGCAGTGATGAGTGTTTAGAATATGAAATTTTTACTAGTAATGCAGTGGTGATTGCTAAAGCAGATTACTAAGTGTACTAGGGCCTGGGAAAATAGAAATAAATATTATTGTATATGAGTAAAAGAGCGAAGAGTGAAAATTGAGTCATTAGGGTGTACAGGCTGTGCATAATTATATTTAAATTTCATCTTCAATTCCATGAAGAAAGATAATCATTCATGGGGTTGGAAACGGAGAATGGAGTAGCAGCGCCCGGGTGGACCAGTAAAAGCCCAACAGTTTCCATCCTACCATAAAAATAAACCTCACTATCGCCGCAAGGTATGGCAACACCTCATACATAAACAGAAACAGTGGCACACAGCTCTTATTGTAGCGCTCTTAAGTGGTGATATCCAAATTAATCCAGGACCTCAAACTATTGTGCAGAGGCAAAACAGACAGATAAATGACGGCAATAATGACGGTCTAGTAGCTAGGAATGATAACCTTAACTCCATATGTAATGCATACATAGGTCAATGTGAGACAATACAGCCATTATTATCTCAAACACTACCAAACAGGTGCATACACTGTACTAAAGTACGCATGAAAAACAGAAAAGGCACCTTATGTAAAATGTGTAAGGGGTGGGTGCATGATGGATGTATGTACAATTATAGCAACGGTGCCAGAATTCATTTTGTGTGTAACAAATGCACTTTGGCACAGTTACCCTTTAGCAGTGATGACATTGATTTACCTAATTTTAATACAAATGACCCATTGCCATATATTGATGATTATGATTGTTTTATGAAAACAGGCCTTCACTTTATTCATGTCAATGCAAGATCACTTCTTCCTAAATTGGCAGAGATTAGGATTCTAGCTAACAAAATTAGGGCGGCAGTTATAACCATCTCTGAATCTTGGTTGG
Organism: Cherax quadricarinatus; assembly: GCF_026875155.1. Lineage (NCBI taxonomy): Eukaryota > Metazoa > Arthropoda > Malacostraca > Decapoda > Parastacidae > Cherax > Cherax quadricarinatus. The sequence continues at coordinate 15,279 of NW_026507551.1, forward strand.
ATGATACGGTGACTGACGACGAGGTCAAAATAGATGGTTACAATATAAAACGCTTAGATAGGAACAGAAAGGGTGGTGGAGTATGTGCCTACATTAGAAATGACTTAGCTTACAACCCAAGACCTGATTTAAATAACAATAAACTGGAGATTCTATGGTTTGAAGTGCTGCTTCCTAAGACCAAACCCATCTTAGTAGGAACTAGTTACCGCCCTCCTACCCAGGACCAGTTCTTAGAAGACTTTTCCAGAGTCTTGTCCGGAGTTGAAAACAATTGCGAGACAATAATACTGGGCGACTTTAATATCTGTTTTCAGCAGCAAAATAACGGGCTATGCAAAAGGTATAAGCAAATTCTAGGATTAAATAGTTACACTCAACTAATTAATACTCCAACCCGGATCACACAGTTCTCAGCCACCCTAATTGACCACATACTTTGTAACCGCTCTGAGAACATTAGTCAGTCAGGCGTCATTACCACAGGTCTTAGTGATCATTTCATCATTTACTGCACCAGGAAAATAACTAGGGATAGGATAGGCCTACACAGGACAATAAAAATGAGGTCAACTAGAAACTACAGTAAAGAAACACTGGTAAATAGGCTACACAATTGTGACTGGACAGAGATAACAAGTTGCACGGACGTAAACGATGCCTGGGAAAAATTCAAAACAATGTTCACTACCATCCTTGATAATATTGCACCAGTTAAAGAGGTTAGGATTAAACGAAGAACTGAACCCTGGATGAATACTGAGATATTAGATAATATGAAATTCAGAGACCAGCTGCTAAAAAGATTTAAAGCAAACAGACAGGATATTGCAGCACTAAATGAATTCCAAAGGGTGAGGAACAGAGTACAGAGACTTATAAAAGGAGCAAAGGCAAAGCACTACTGCTCAAAAATTGAAGAGTATAAGCATAACCCCAGAAGCTTTGGCAACAACTAAAACAGTTGGGTATAGCATAAGCCAGTAGATAGGTCTAACATAGTACTCACTATCGATAATGGGGTATGCCACGAAACATCTAAGGTGGGCAAATTGCTTTAATTCCTACTACACATCTGTTGCAATCAACACTACACAAGTAAGTGTTTGAGTGTGGTGGACGTGTGTTGACGTTACTTAGCTCAGTTGGGGACGTGTACTTAGCTCAGTGGTGACGTTGTACTTAGCTCTGTGAAGACCTGTTTTGTGTGATCTCTGTTGAATCTGAACCAAGGATGCCATCTCTTGAGCAGCTTTACAGCAGCTGAGTGAAGAAAACTCAGAGTTGCTTAACCTGGAGAGATACGGCGATTTAACTGAGGAGAACAACGAGGATGTAGTTTAATCCTTCTGTGTGAGTCCCCAGGGTTAAGAGGGAGCTTGGTCAGTGTTCGGGCAACATGGAACCAAGTGAGATTAAGAAAACTGGTTTGGAGAGGCTTGAACAACGAGAAACCAGAAGGACTGCCGTGGAAACTTCCAACTCATTCTCGGTTGCTACCTGGACGAATTGAGTGTTATACTGGGAATGCCACAAACGAGCACCAAGGAAGCTATTGGCTGGACGTGAGTGAGACATCCCTAGAAACCCCAACGAAGCCACGGGAAAAGGGGATAAAAAAAATAAAAAAACGGGGGGTCATGACGGAATTTCTCAAGTGGTGTATGCTATATGGCGAAATGTGAGTCGACTTACTCGGAAGCATCACTACGGGACGATGACAAGGTAGGTAAAAACATTGTTGTTGTTGGGATTGGCCAGATTAGGTTCATGGATAGGGCCATTCTGGTTTTGAAGGATAGGAGTAGGAGGGCAGAGAGTATGTTTTCCTGGGGCTGGGATGAAGGATATTGTAAAGCCGTCTGGATGACATCATGAGCGGTAATGGGAGCAATCTATTATCTGTTCAGTGCTGGAGGGCAACGATGTGGCACAGACGTAGGATGAGGACCTGATTAGCAGGTTATAGGTCAGCAATAGAGATAATTAGGAAGATGGGTTGGCAAACTGTCATATGTGGCATTTTGCCACGGAGAGGAGTTGGAAATTGATGGTTGTCCAGAGCAATTGGTGTCAATTGTGGATGGACAAATACTGTAAGGAAAATGCGGTAACATTCTTTGTCAATGGGACCCTTCTTCTATGGCAGATTGACATGTATGCCAGGGATGGGGTTCACTTGTCTAGGTGTGGGGTGGGAGCATGGCCAATGCAGTGGGGGCTGTTGGTTTTTTAACTAAAAATTTGTTAGTGGTAGGGTTTTTTTGGGGGAAAATTGAAGTCGCAGGGTTAAAAAACATGAGTACTAGGAGAACTGAATGGGGCAAAATGAGGAGGATATTGGAAAAACCCGGGACAAATTTTGAAAATGACAGAAATAGGTTTAGGGGAAATAAAAAAGGAGCAGGAAGGGTAAAGAGTAGGGGGGTCATTAAATATTTATTCCCAAAATAGGCAGTGCTAGGAATAGGGCGATTTGGGAAAATAGTTGTAGTGCAGGGGAACATAGATGTATTTCCCATTATGGCGGGGTTTTTAATTCAAAAGTGGGGACTCCCTGAAAGCACTTTCAGGGTTTTAAATTTTCCAATGATAAAAAGTATCGGGAAGGGGGTGGGGTGGCACTGTATGCCGAATCGCTTGAACTGTTGCATAAAAAAAAGGTATTAAGTCTGAAGAAACACAACAGAGTCTTTTTGGGAAGAATTTCAGAGGGGCATGAAAAATTTAATTTTAGTTGTGATATACCGTCCCCCAAATTTAGATAGGGGCCGGGGAGGCTTACTTGGGGGGAAATTGTTTGGGCCCAAGGCACGTAATGGTTTTAAATTTAGGGACTTTAACTTTGTCAATTTATTGGAATTTCTTAATGGGGAAATTTTGAATCATACATTTCTTAGAAGTAGTTCAGGTTTTTTTTTGAAACAGTTTGTGACAGAACCACAAAGGGGTAATAACCTGTTGACTTGTTTGGCAAACAATGAATCCCTTTTTAATAATTTAGAAGTTTCGGGGAAATGGGGGCCAGCGACCCCAAAACAATTACATGTAGAATTGAATGGAAGTATGTAGTAGGGTAACTCAGTAAAAGGGCCCAATTTTCGCCTGCAGATTACGATGGGCTTAGAGAACATTATCTTGTTGACTGGGGGTAACGAAAGAGCTATCAAAAATGACAGTTTTCTGAACACAATAAGCTGTCAAGAAGTTTATCCCCTTTTAAAAGGAAATTAGATCAAAAAAAAGACCCAAAAAAGGATAATAATGGCTGAAATATCTATAGGGCTAAGAAAAGGGAAATTTTTAGGGTATCAAAAGAGGCGAGGGGCTCTATGAATCATATTTGACATTAAGAGGGACATAAAAAAAGGGGTAAAAAAAGTAAAAGGGGCTATGAAATTAAATTGCAGGGTTCTAAAACTAACCCAAAAAAATTTTTCCGGTCTATAGAACAAAAGTCAGAGATAAGTGGGCCCCTTAAAAAAATA
>NW_026507552.1:0-18035 GCF_026875155.1 Cherax quadricarinatus
TTAAAGGGGTGCAATTGCTATGCATATAAAACAGGGATCAGAACATGCTGACATATGTGTTCTCTGAGAGAGAGAGCAGGGTATGTGTTCTCTGAGGGAGAGACCAGGGTATGTGCTCTCTGAGGGAGAGACCAGGGTATGTGTTCTCTGAGAGAGAGAGCAGGGTATGTGTTCTCTGAGGGAGAGACCAGGGTATGTGCCCTTGAGGGAGAGACCAGGGCGTGTGTTCTCTGAGGGAGAGACCAGAGGATGTGTTCTCTGAGGAGAGACCAGGGTATGTGTTCTCTGAGGGAGAGATCACGGTGTGTGTTCTCTGAGGGAGAGACCAGAGGATGTGTTCTCTGAGGGAGAGGCCAGAGGATGTGTTCTCTGAGGGAGAAAACCAGAGGATATGTTCTCTGAGGGAGAGACCAGAAGATTGTGTTCTCTGAGGGAGAGAGCAGAGGATGTGTTCTCTGATGGAGAGACCAGAGGATGTGTTCTCTGATGGAGAGCCCAGAGGATGTGTTCTCTGAGGGAGAGACAAGGGTATGCGTTCTCTGAGGGAGAGACCAGAGGATGTGTTTCTCTGAGGGAGAGACCAGAGGATGTGTTCTCAGAGGGAGAGACCAGAAGATGTGTTCTCTGAGTGAGAGACCAGAGTGTGTGTTCTCTGCGGGAGAGACCAGGGTATGTGTTCTCTGAGGGAGAGATCACGGTGTGTGTTCTCTGAGGGAGAGACCAGGGTATGTTGTTCTCTAAGAGAGAGACCAGGGTATGTGTTCTTTGAGGGAGAGACCACGGTGTGTGTTCTCTGAGGGAGAGACCAGAGGATGTGTTCTCTGAGGGAGGAGGCCAGAGGATGTGTTCTCTGAGGGAGAGACCAAGGATATGTTTCTCTGAGAGAGAGACCAGAAGATGTGTTCTCTGAGGGAGAGAGCAGAGAATGTGTTCTTGATGGAGAGACCAGAGGATGTGTTTTCTGATAAAGAGACCAGAGGATGTGTTCGCTTAGGGAGAGGCCAGGGTATGTGTTCTCTGAGGGAAGACCACGTGTTTGTTCTCTGAGGGAGAGACCATGGATGTGTTCTCTGATTGAGAAAACCAGAGGATGTGTTCTCTGAAGGAGAGACCAAGGGGGTGAGTTCTCTGAAGGAGACCAGGAAATGTGTTCTCTGAAGTAGAGACCAAGGTGTGTGTTCTCTGAAGGAGAGACCAGTGTGTGTGTTCTCTGAAGGAGAGACCAGGGTGTGTGTTCTCTGAAGGAGAGACCAGGGTACGTATTCTCTGAAGGAGAGATCAGGGTACGTGTTCACTGAGGTAGAGACCGGAGTACGTGCTCACCGAGGTAGATATCAGGGTTCGTGTTCACCGAGGTAGATATCAGGGTTCGTGTTCACCGATGTAGATATCAGGGTTCGTGTTCACCGATGTAGAGACCAGAGCATAAGTGATCCATCAGACACTAGACTACGTGTTCTTTATTTGACCAATTTAGGTGTTCTTTCAGTGACAGTTACGTGTTCTCTCTATAACCAAGCTTGGTGTTCTCTCTGTGACCAAGTTTCGTGTTATCTTTATGACAAACTTAAAAGTTTTCTATAAGAACATGTTACCTATTCTTTTCTCAGAACTATTTGTTCTCTGAGAACAAGTTAGGAGTTCTCTCCGAGATCAAATTACCTGTTACGTGATGTCTCCGCGATGTTGGATATTCGATGAGAACAATACTTATTCTTTCTGACAACTTACGTGTTTGTTCTTATAAGTTACGTGGTTTCTGAGAAATTACGTGTTGTCCGGGAACAAGTTACGTGTTGTCCGATAAGTTACGTGTTCTCTGAGAACAAGTTATGTGTTGCTTGAGAACAAGTTACGTGTTGTCTGAGAACAAGTTATGTGTTGCTTGAGAACAAGTTACGTGTTGCTTGAGAACAAGTTACGTGTTGCTTGAGAACAAGTTACGTGTTGTCTGAGAACAAGTTACGTGTTGCCTGAGAACAAGTTACGTGTTGCCTGAGAACAAGTTACGTGTTGCCTGAGAACAAGTTACGTGTTGCTTGAGAACAAGTTACGTGTTGTCTGAGAACAAGTTACGTGTTGCTTGAGAACAGTTACGTGTTGTCTGAGAACAAGTTACGTGTTGCCTGAGAATAAGTTACGTGTTGTCTGAGAACAAGTTACGTGTTGCTTGAGAACAAGTTACGTGTTGTCTGAGAACAAGTACGTGTTGCTTGAGAACAGTTACGTGTTGTGTGAGAACAACTTACGTGTTGCCCAAGATGTTGCATATTCTCTGAGAATTTGCGTGTTTTTTGTGAGCAAGTTACGTGTTCTGTCTGAGCAAGTTACGTGTTCTGTCTGAGCCGGATTCGTGTTCTTCTGAGCCGGTTACATATTATGTTCGAACCAGTTACGTGTTCTGTCTGTGAACATGTATCCTGTTCTCGCTGCCACCAAGTTGAGTTCTCTGGGAGCAAGTTCTCTCACAAAGATATTCCCTCACATGTAGAGAACAGGTTACGTGCTTTCCCCTAATTACATTACATGAAAGTAATTAGAAATTCTTGCTCGCGTAAGCAGAGCGTAAATTGTGTGTGTTAAAGTGGCTATCTCTGGAAATTATATTTATGTAATCACTGCTTCTGAAGAAAAAATATGCGAGTCCATTTTCAGAGCTAATGTTAATTCTGCCCTTTATTATTATCCTGTTTTAGAAAAATATAATCAAGCGAGGTAAATAGAGCCCGTAAATAGTTATTGGCAGAAATAAATGTATTTTTAAATGTTACACTTGACTGACCCAGCTATTTTATGCCTGATCAGTGTACCACTTAATGTTTGTTGTAATCTCGTTTGGTACCGCATTATTAGAGTGGTCAAGCGTCTCGTGTGTGGTGTGTGTGTGGTGTGTGGTGTGTGTGTGTGTGTGTGTGTGTGTGTTGTGTGTGTGTGTCTGTGTGTGTGTGTGTGTGTTGTTGTGGTGTGTGTGTGTGTGGTGTTGTGTGGGTGTACTGACCTGTATGTGGTTGCAGGTGTTGAAGTCACCCTCCGCTCCTGGCACCGCCCCTTCGCTGATTCAACTAGAGTTCAACTCTCTCCTCCTGCCTTCGAGAGGCTTATCGTGTCTTTTCTTAAAGTAAATTTAAAGGAACCTGTCTCCCACCACTTTCAATCTCCAGGTCATTCACTTCCTGACCACTATGAGTCACTTCCCAGCCATTTCGGTCGTCAGTGACATCAGACAGATTCTCCTTAGCCACTCCTAATAGACAAACCACTTAGAGCCGGGATTAATCTTGTGCAAACTTTTGCACTTCAATTTTTGCGAGACATGCTAGGCAGGAGTGGGTTCCATATTGGTGCTACATACATCAGTATGGCCTGAAGTACACGGTATATAGTGTCTTGAAAGACTCCTTACTTAACGAGCATTTGCTTGCAGCAGTTTAATTTGGTTGTAGTCTTCAAGCAATATGTTTGGTACGAATACCACACCTCCAGATCCCTCAAAAGTAAGATTTGCAGACTTTTCCCCCCCTGATCTTGTACTCCGTTGGCAGTCTTGTTTTGCCCTTTTCCCCAAACTTCATGACTTATCACTGCTAGGGTTTAAAATATCTAGAGCAACTTGTCAGACCAGAGGCTGCAGCAGTCTTCTGGTCCACGTTCTGTTGGCATTCTCCTCATTAGTTTCACATCCGTGAGCACGGATAACCTCACACGCTATAACGCTTCCATCGTGTATAAAATATAACACACCGGCCATAGTAACTGATCCTTTTGGTTCCAAATAATCACATGCACCAATTCCCGACACATCTTTCACGTTCAGATCATTCGTTTTTTTCTTTTCTGTGAGTTATGTGTTGATCCATTATAGTGTTGTTCCTGTTTATTTACTGCATGCTGCTCTAGATTTTATGCGGTACTTTTGTCCCAAAAGATTTCATATAGTACCGAAGAAGATACAATCGACCTATCCCTCTCCCCTGCATAACTTGCTGTTACCCTTGTCATAGAACACCAGTAGTATTATATACAAGACTTTACCATAACTAAAGCCGCGCTGTTTGTCATGTATGATCCCTCTTCTTCCTGGCTGCTCCACCCCTCTGTAATTTAGCGTTGTTGTCTCTTCCTCTGTGTGTGTGTGTGTGTGTGTGTGTGTGTGTGTGTGTGTGTGTGTGTGTGTGTGAGTGTGTACTTCACCCTAGTTGTACTTACCTAGTTGAGTTTGCAGGGGTCGAGACCAAGCTCCTGGGTCCCGCCTCTTCGCTGGTCGCTACTAGGGTCACTCCTCACTGAACCTTGAATGCTTTTATCATACCTCTGCTTAAAGCTATGTGTGGGATCCCTGCCTTCCACGTCATCGCTTCTCAAACTATTCCACTTCCTGACTCTGTTGGCTGAGAAATACATTCCTATCAACCCGTGGATTCATCTGTGTTGCTTCAGCTTACCAAATGTGTCCCATGTTGCTGTTCCCATCTCTGGAACATCCTGTCTTTGTCCACCTTTGTCAATTCTCTCAGTATTTTGTAATCGTTATCATGTCCTGCCCTATCTCTCCTTGTCCTCCATGTCGGTCAGGTTGATTTCCCTTACACTCTCCTCGTAGGACATACCTCATAGCTCTGGGACTAGTCTTGTTGCCAATCCTTTCCTTGGCTAGTTGGGTTCCAAACTGGTGCCACATACTCCAAAATGGGCCTAACGTACAAGTGTACAGGGTCCATGAACGATTCCTTATTGAGAATGGCTGGAATGCTGGTCTGAGGTTTTGCCTAGGCGCCCATATTTTCCAGCCGTTATTTGGTGATGTAGCGCTTCAAGGAGATGTGCCTGGTGTTTATACTCACCCCAGGATCTTGCTTGAGTGAGGTTTTGTAGTTTCTGGCCCAACTAGACTGTACTCCTCAGCCCTTCCCCATCTCATGACTTGCATTTGGTTTGGTGTTGACACCAGGGAGCCAATGCTGGACCAGGTCTGCAGCCTGTCCAGATCCCTTTGTAGTTCTGCCTGGTCTCGATCGAGAATGAATTTTCTCTTCAACTTCACATCATCTGCAAACAGGGACATTTCGGAGTCAGTTTCCTTCCGTCATGTCGTTCACAAATAACAGAAACAGCACTGGTCCTAGGACTGACCCCTGGAGAACCCCGCAGGGTCACAGTGCCCACTCTGACACCTCGCCACGATCATACTCGCTGCTGTCTTCCTGACAAGTATTCCTGATCCATTGTAATTCCCTCCCTGGTATCCCTACTTGGTCCTCCATGTTTTGCACATAATCTGCATGTGTGGAACTGTGGTCAAACGCCTTCTTGGCAGTCCAAAAATGCAATCCACCCATCCTCCCTCTCTCTTGTCTTACTGCTTTCACCATGTCATAGAACTCCAGTCGTTTGTGACACAGGATTCCCTCCCTGAAACCATGTTGGCAGCAGTTGAGATCATTCCCTTTTTTCAGGTGTTCCACCACTCTTCTCTTGATAATCTTCTCCATGGCTTGCATACTATACATGTCAGTGACACTCGTCTGTAGTTTTGGTGCTTTTAAAATTGGGACTACATTGCTGACTTCCATGCCTCAGCAATCTCCTTGTTTCAATAGAAGTATTGAATATTGTTGTTAGGGGTACACATAGTGCCTCTGCGATATCCCTCCTCTCAGGACCCTGGAGAGATGTTATCCTGGCCCCATTGCGGAGAATTCAACCGACGAGGATTAGAGAGAGATAAAGGGATGTTGACAGGCTGCAATCATGGTCCAACAAACAGCTCCTGGAGTATAACCCTACCAAGTGCAAATAGCTAAGATTGGGGAAAGGTCAAAGAAGACTGCAGACGGAGAACATGCTGGGAATCATGGAAAAAAGATCTTAGGTGAGCATCATTAGGGACACATCGAGGCACATCAACCAAATTAATTGCTGCAGTAAAGTGCCGCCTGGTAAACCAAGAATAGCGTTTCGAACACCTAAGTAAGGAGTATTCAAGACATTGTAACACGTGTACGTGAGGCCCCAAATTGGAGTATGCAGCATCAGTATGGAACTCACACCCGTGAAGCAAGACAAGAACAGAGAAAGTGCAAATGTTTGCAAGAAGATTATCCCGGAGCTAAGGGGTAAATGTCCTATGAGGATAGGTTAAGGGAAATAAACCTGAACGACAGACTGGAGGAACAGGAGGAATAGGGGTGACATGAATATTGCATATGAAATACTGAGAGGAATCAGGACAAGGTAGATCAGGACAATGTTTCCATAGATGTTGACACAACAACCAAGGGAACACAACTGGAAAATGAAAACTCAATGAGTCACAGGGATGTTTAGGAGTAATTCCTCAAGAGTTATCAGGAAGTTGAAGAAACAATCTGGAGAGTTGATGTAGTGGAGACCTGACCCATTTATAGTCTTTATGAGGTACGATAAAGGTCTTTGGAGCAGGGAGTGTGTGGTCAAGTAGCGAAGAGGCGGAGGTCAGGAGCTGTGAATTGAGACTATGCACCCACAAAAGGTACACTCACACACAACAACCACAACACACACACACACACACACACACACACACACACACACACACGCGCGCGCGCGCACCGCACGCAATCGACACACACACACACACACACACACACACTATCACAAAACACACACACAGAAAACACACCACACACACAAACGCTGAAGAATAACAAATAAGTGAGAAGAGTGCACGAATGAGTAAAAGAGGCATCACCGGACATCATAGCTCTCACAGAAACCAAGCTTACAGGTAGAATAACAATGCCATCTTTCCAACGGAACCATATCCTGAGGAAAGACAGAGGGACAGGGGGGTAGGAGGAGTGGCACTGCAGATCAAATCAAAGGAATTTTTGATGAGCAGGAGAGAGGAGACAGCGGAGAAGCAAGTGATTCCATATTGGGAACGCTTCACTCTGAGGTCCCATGGGGTTAATTTTAGTGATTGTATAACCCACAACAGAACAGCAGGAGGCCAAGGCAAGAGTAAGAAGAGAGCAATAGAGCGAAGGTTGACACAACTAGGCTGAGTGTCCAGAAGAGCACATGCATGCAGGGCAAAGCTGCTGATCATGGGAGACTTTAAATACAAGAGATCGATTGGGAGAATCTTGAGCCACATGGGGGCCAAGATACATGGAGGGCTAAGATGATGAGGTGGTAATGGAAAACCTTCATGTACCAACACGTAACGGACACAACAAGACAGAAGAGTGAGAGGATGACCAAGCCAGACTGGACTTAGTATTCACCTTGATAGTGCCAGATATTGAAGGACATCACATATGAAATACCCCTTGGGGCCAGCTCGATCGATGTGGTTTTAAGCTTCGAATACACAGTATAGCTATAACAAGTGGAGGGGGGAAGCAGAAGAACCCATGACGAATGAGAGCCAAACTAACAAGAGAAGGGACTGTAACACGGGAATGAGGAACTTCTGCACGTGGGTTCAGTGGGTACAGAGAACTAGCAGGGAAGCCATTAAATGAGATAGATGAAATATTGGTCGCAAACAATGGTGCAAGGAGGCTGAGGAGGGTTTGTTCCCAAGGGTAAACAGGAATAATGAAAAAGCCAGGACGAGCCCATGGTTCACCCCAAAGTGCAGGGAGGCAAAAAACAAAGTGTGCTAGGGAATGGAAGAAATATAGAAGGCCAAGGACCCAGGAAAATAAGGGAAGCCGTCGTAAGCCAAAATGAATAGCACAGATAAGAAGGGATGCCCAAACGACAATATGAAAACGACATAGCAGCGAAAGCAAACTGACCCGAAAACGGTTCTACAGCCACATCAGAGGAAAACAACAGTCAAGGACCAAATAATCAGGCTAAGGAAGGAAGGATGAGAGACAACAAGACATTACTATTGAGTAGAGAGGAACTCAATAAGAGATTTAAAGAAGTGTTCATCAGAGTAGACAGAAGGCTCCAGAAAGACGGAGAGGGTGGAGCCACACCACCAAGTGCTGGCAAGGGGGGGTTTGGGGGTGGTGGGGTTTGTGTGGGTACAGTAACACACAACCGAGGAAGAAGAAGAGGCTTCTGAGTGAGCTAGATACCTCAAAGGCAATGGGGCCGGATAACATCTCTCCACGGTCCTCTGAGAGAGGGAGCGAGGCACTATGTGTACGCCCTAACACAATATTCAATACTATTCTATTGAAACAGGGAGAATGCCCGAGGGCATGGAATCAGCAAATGTGTCCCTAATCTTTAAAAGCACAAACTACAGACGAGTGTCACTGACATGTAAGTATGCAAAGCCATGGAGAAGATTATCAGGAGAAGAGTGGTAGGAACACCTACATAGGAATGATCTCATCAACAGCAGCACATGGTTTCAGGGAACGGGAAATCCTTTGTCACAAACCGACTGTGATGGTGATGATTATTATGAATGGTCGATGTGGTGGGATAATGTTGATGGTATAGTGATGGGGATGATGGTGTTGATGATGACGATAACGACGACGACGAATTATTGTTATTGGTAATTTTTTTCGCTATGTATTAGTGGTACATAAATATTACGAATTCCTAACACCGCTCTTTATATATTTAAAACAACAGTTGTTTGAATATTCCCATTACTGTTACTACCACTACTAGTGCTAGTTTTTCCCTCTTACTACAACTTTTGCTGCTACTTTACAACTTACTACAACTATTGCTGTTGATATTCAATTGCTGTACTGCACCTTAATACAAATACAACAGCTTACTATTATTAATATAACTACAACTAATTACTGCCACTGCTGATAATATATTATTGTCACTAATTCATACAATTTGCTGGTAGCTTTTAATACTTTGCTATACATTTTATGCTGCTATATTACTGTTGTTTCTATTATTCTACCACATAGGCCTATCACAACTAAATAAATACGTATATGTGTAATATTTCCCTACTACAGTTAAGCGCTTATTGCTAATAAATAATTACCACAGGTAATACCAAAATCACTGGATTATTACTAACATGCAAAGAAAATATTACCACACCATTAACACTACTACAACTATTACTACACTTGTGGCACCCACGTTAAGTTAAACTTATGAATGAATCAGAAACAATGTAAACATGTAATTAAAAATATCCAGAAATTTTATGTTTACTAAATTAAATGCAGAAAGAAAACACACGCCATTGCCGTTTAGTAAATCAAGAGGGTAATAACCCGGGATGCTCAAGAAAATCTTATTTCTATGATTTTTTTTTCAGCTTCTGGCCAGAGATGGCAACTAGAAACAGTCGATACTAACATCTATGCATCAATATTCTGGTAGGTAAACTGTGGCAAGAAATGTTAGCAGTCTTGCACACACGTCCTTCTCGCACAGTGGGTTCTTGACAGGTACTTTCCACGTGAACTGAACGTTGGTACCATTTCACAAAGAGGTGCCACTATCAAGCTCAAGCGAGGCAAACCCGGAAATAAAAAAGAAGAACCTATACACCTAGACACACAGAGGGCAAAAAGCAGAAGTAATTTTTATAAAGTATTTACATTTTTTAAATAAAGTTGCTATGAGATGTGTACACAGCCACTATGACATCCTATATAATTATGAATAAATTAAAAAATGAAACAAGGAGAAAATCACTATTACTCTTATCCTCAAGAGGCAAATTCCAAGTATGTAATTATATACACATGCACGCAACACACTCAAGCAGGAGAGGTGAACTGACATAGGAAGAGAGGGAGGATTGTTGTCAGAACTGAAAGAGTGTTCAAGCAGTCCTTCGTCAAGGACACCTGGGGAGACGAAGAGAAGAGGGAGAGTAAGGGAATTAAAACGACATAGAATGGTAGATAAAGGCATGTAGGGGAAATTACAAAGAAAGTGAAGGTATCAACAGGCTATCACCTTGGGATATTGAGAGAGTAAATGATATATGTAACTAAATATTAGCATTTACATTATATTTAAAAGAGTACTGCCAAGACAGTAGTAAATTGCAACGATATCAAAGTCAAAAAATATCAAACAAGACGAGGAAGCTTTCTCTGACTAGACATGAAACAAGAAAATTTCAGGAATTGATACGAATGATAAGAGAAACTCGAAAAAGCACGGACTGAGGGAGACCAAACACAACAGGAGATTCAGAGAATTAAACCCCAATCAACGAATTTCCTAGTACTTTAGATAGTGTAACCGCAAGCACAAGGGAAAATAAGGGTGGGAACCTGGATAATAAAAGCCCGAGGTGATAGCATAAGACATCTGAGGATAATAAGTAAGGACACATCAGTAAGTTGGTGATTAGATCAGACATACTGAAAATACTATGCAGTAGAGGTGACCTCAGAGGATAACAGTAAAAAGAAAGAAAATCAAGGGACAAAAGTGACGAAAGAAAAATCCCCAAAATGCATTTGATTTTCCTGATTTTATATGAACTTGAACTGCCATAAAGTACATAAATCCTATAACCACATTATTTATCAATGGTCATGTGAAATAAGTGAGAAAAGACAGTCGATGAAGATATAGGATACTCTTCAAGAAGGCGAAACTGATGGCATGACGCTGGTAAGGCGTCATTCGTAAAATTCAATCCTGACAGTTTACTGAGGAATCACAAAATGGTAAGCGAGGGAACACGTCATAAAACTGCGAGTGATGAGAGGAATAGCAACAATGTGCAGTAATGTCCCAGGAATATCACATCAAGCATCTCATATAAAGAACTATGGCAAACAAAGTAACTACTGACAGAAACTTTAACATAGAATCAGTTAAAACATTACTCTGCCATACATTAGGCCAGCCTGGTGATTGTAGCACTTAAGTGTAGAGACCAACATAGAGCTGGTATATGGTCAAATATGCCAAAAAAACTTGAGCCAAAACTAAAATTTCGTAAAGACACTCTATAAGTATAAGTGCATAGTCATGATACACAATAAACTCTAGGGAGTAACTATGGACCAGGTTACAAAGGAGGAGTTCAATACAAACACAACAATGATCGCAACCCGAGAGGCAACTAATTGTAAAAGCCAATTATGGTAGAAAGTTTAGAGCTATGAAACGAACACTTGTACGAAATTGGGAAAAACTGAGGCACATGGGGGACCAGAAACGTGGAGGGCTAAGATGAGGGAGACGGTACTAAGAAAACTCATGTATCATCATGTCAGGACACTACCAGAGAGAGAGAGAGAGAGAGAAGAGAGAGATGAGAGAGAGGAGAGAGAGAGGATGGAACAGTAAAAAGCTGGACCTTCATATTCACCTTCAGGTAGATCAGATTAATGGAACATATCACATACTAAGAGGACCTCTCGGAGCAAGTGATCACATTGGCCTGAGGTTCCATACATTGTGAGAAAGTTAAAAGTGGCAAGAAGTAGTATGAGAAGGAATGGGAGACTCAAATTAACAAAAGACTGGACTAACAAGGCATGAGGCAATTCCTGCAGAAGTTGCAGTTAGAAAAGAAATATAGGGGAAAAAATGATGGAACACGTGACCATAAAGTGGCAGGGAGGTAGAGAACTGTTGTAACCCAAGAGCAAACAGAAACAACGGGAAGCCCTTGGTTCACCTGCAGGTGGTATGGAGGGTAAAGTTAAGTTGCTAGGATATGGACAAAAGTATAGAAGACAAAGGATCCAGGAAACTAAGGAGGAGATGAGCCGAAGCCTGACACAAATATTATGTATAAGGAGGAAGGCCACGCTGCAATACCAGAAGGACACTAACCATCTCAAGATAAATCGGAACGCGCCAAGCTGCATCCAACCACATCAAGAGAAAAATAACAGTCAAAGGACCAGATCAGTAGGATGAAAGAAGTAAGGAGGAAGATCACAAAAATGATCATGATGTATGTACGAAGTTCACATGAGATTTAGGGCGGTATTTTCAGACCCAGAGAGGCTTACAGAAAACAGAAATGTTAGGGTACACCAACAAGATCCTAGACACACCGCACCACAACCGAAGTGAAGAAAATGCTAGTGAACAAGATATCCTCAAAAAACGTTGCTTCCGCCCGAACCTCCTTTCCTTGGGTCCTGAGAGAGAAGCAAAGGCTCTGTGTGTGTGCCACAATATATACAATAAATCTATCGTAAACGGAGCAACTACCCGAGGTGTTGAAATACAAATTTAGAGCCCCAGTTTTTAAAGATAAAAAAGAAAGGCATTGCAACATTCCAACTACATACATGTCCAGTTGAACTTCGTATCATACTTCATGATCATTTCTTGTGATTTCTTCACTCCTACTTCTTTCATCCTATACTTATCTTGGTCCTTGACTGTTTATTTTCCCTCTTTGATGTGGTGTGTGAAGCAGCTTTGGGTCAGATTTATCTTTGCGATGGTATGGTCCCTTCAGGTATTGCCAGCTTTGCCTCCTCCTTATACATACATATTTGTTTCAAGGCTTTTCGCTCATCTCTTATTTTCCTTGATCCTTATGTCTTCCTATACTTTTGTCCATACCTAGCACACTAAACTTTTACCCTCCCTACACCTGCAGTTGAAGCTCCCCAAGCTTCCCGTTGTTTCTGTTGCTCTTGTACGAATTTCTCTACCTCCCTGCACTTTATGGTCACGTGTTTTCCAATCATTTTTTTCCCCTCTATTTCTCTCTTTCTCACTGCACCTTCGGCAGGAATTGCTCAATGCCGTTTAGTCCCCGTCTTTGTAATTTGACGTCTCCCATCCTTCTCATACTACTTTTCATTATCCACTGTTTAACTCTACAATTAATGGAACCACAGGGACCATGTTGATCACTAGCTCCCGGGTCCTTTCGTAATGTGAAATTTTCCGAATATCTGAACTACTGAAGTGAATATAGGTCCAGCTTTACTGTTCCATCCTTCTCTCTGTCTCTCTCTCAGTCACTCTCTGTCTCTCTCTGTCCTCTCTCTCTCTCTCTCGTCTCCTCTCTCCCTCTCTCTCTCTCTTTTTTTTTTTACACACAGGGTTTGACAAGGTTAAGGATCCCTATCTTTATTGACAAACTATTTTACAGGTTAAGGATTTCCTAACTTATATTTGTCAAGCAAAGAGCTTGTTACCTACAATCAGCTCATTGAAAGATTTATTGTCTCTCTCTCTGTCTGTCTGTCTGTCTGTCTCTCTCTCTCTCTCTCTCGCCTCTCTCTCTCTCTCCTCTCTCTCTCTGGTAGTGTTCCGAAACAGATGATACATGGTTTTCCTAGTACTCGTCTCCCTCATCTTACCTCGCACAATTCTGGCCCCCCCATGTGCCTCCAGGTTTTTCCCAAATTTCTTTGGCAAGTGTCGTTTCATAGCTCAAACTTTCTCCCATAATTGGCTTTAACCAATAGTTTGCTTCCGGGTGTCGATCATTTGTGTTTTACTATTGAACTCCTCCTTTGTACCTGTCCCATTAGTTACTCCCATAGTTTAATTTGTGTATCATGGACTAATGGCCTTATACTTATAGTATTGTCATTACGAAATATTAGCTTTGGCTCAAGTTTTTGTGCATAAATGACCATATACCAGCTCTATGTTGGCCCTCTACATTTAAGTGCACCAATCACCAGGCTGGCCTAATGTATGTCAGCCTAATGTTTAATTGATTCCTATGTTAAAGTTTCTGTGCAGGTAAGTTCTTTATTTGCATAGTTCTTTATAAGAGCTTCTTGATGTATGATTCCTGGAACATTACTGCACATTGTCTGCTATTCCTCTCATCACTCGCAGTATTCTATGACTGTTTCCTCTCGCTTTCCATTATTGTGATTCCTCAGTAACCTGCAGGATTGAATTCTACGAATGACTTGCCTACCAGGTCAGCCATCCGTCGCCTTCTCTGAAGAGTATCCTATTATCTTCATCGACTGTCTTTCACACTTATTTCACATGCCCCATGAAAAAAATGTGGTATAGATTTAAGTAACCTTATGGCAGTTCATTCTATAAATCAGGAAAATCAAATGCATTTATTGATATTGTCCTTCTCGTCACTTTTGTCCACTGATTCTTTCTTTTAACTGTTATCCTCTGGATGTCACCTCTCTTCATAGTATTTTCAGATGCTGATCTAATCCCACTTACTAATGTGTCCTTTCTATTATCCTCAGACGTCTTATGCTATCACCCTCTGGCTTTTAATTACCAGGTTCCCACCCTTGATTTCCCTGGTGCTTGCTGGTTACACTAACGTAAAGTATCTAGGAAATTTCCTTAGATAGGTTTATCTTCTGAATCTCCTGTTGTGTTTGTCTCCCTCATATCCGTGATTTTCTAGTTCTCTTATCATTCGTATCAATTCCTCCTGAAATTTTTCCTTCGTATGCTTGTCAAGAAGCTTCCTGACTTGTTTGAATATATTAAATGACTTTGAAATACGTTTGTCAATTTACTCACTGTCTGGCATCCTCTTTCTAATATAATTAAATGCTAACTATTTTAGTTGCATATATTTACTCCTCTTAATATCCCAAGGTGATAGCCTGTCGATCCTTCTACTTTCTTGTAATTTCCCCTACATGCCCTTTAACATTTTCTATGTCGTTTTAATTCCCTTACTTTCCCTCTTCTCTTCGTCTCCCCAGGTTCCTTGACGAAGACTGCTTGAAAACTCTCTTCAGTTCTGCACATCCTCCCTCTCATCCTATGTCAGTTCACTCTCCTGTTGAGTGTGTGCGTGCATGTGTATATAATTACATACTTGAATTTGCCCACTTGAGGTAAGAGTAATAGAGATTTTCTCTTGTTTCATTTTTAAATTTATCATAATTATATAGATGTCATAGTGGCTGTGTAACAATCTCCATAGCAACTTTATTTAAAAAAAGTAAATACTTTTTAAAAAATACTTCTGCATTTTTGCCTGTGTGTGCTAGGTGTATAGGACTTTTATTTATTCCGTTGCCTCGCTTGAGCTTGATAGTGGCACCTCTTAGTGAAATGGTACCACGTTCAGTTCACAGCTTGGAAAGTACTGTCAAGAACCCCGTGCGAGGAAGGACGTGTGTGCAAGACTGCTAACCATTTGCCACAGTTACCTACCAGAATATTGATGCATAGATGTTAGTCGACTGTTTCTAGTTGCATCTCTGGCAGAGCTGAAAAAAAACTCAGTAGAAATAAGATTTTCTTGATATTCCTGGTTATTAACCCTCTGATTTCTAACCGGCAATGGCCGAGGTTTTCTGTCTGCATAATTTGTAACAAATTCTGGATATTTTTAATTTACATGTTTCATGTTTCTGATTCATTCATAAGTTTAACTTGAATGGGGTGCCACAGTGTAGTAATAGTTGTAGTAGTGTTAATGTTGGTAATATTTCTTGCATGTTGTAATATCGTGATTTGGTATTCCCTGTGGAATTTATATATTAGCAAAGCAAATAACAGTATAGGAAATATTACACAATATACAGTATTATTAGTTGTGATAGCTATGTGTAGAATAAATGTAACAACAGTAATACTAGCAGCAAAAAAATAGAAATTTTAAGTTTACCAGCAAAGTATGATAGTGACAATACTTATCAGCAGTGGCAGAATAGTTGTATTATATTAATATTAGCTGTTGTATTTGTTTAAGGCATGCATTGAAATCCCCAACAGCAATAGTTGTATTTGAATAGCACAAAAGTTGTAGTAAGAGAAAAACTAGCACTAAGTAGTGGTAGTTAAAACAAAATGGGATTCAACACATTAGTATTAAATATATAAAGAGCGGTTTTGGGAAAATTCGTACCTATTTTACCATAATTACAATGGGGAAAAAAAAATACCAATAACAATAATTCGTCGTCGTCGTTATCGTCCATCACACCAATACCATCACTACTACCATCACATTATCACCACCACCATCACCATCATCATAATCATCACCCTTACCATCATAATCACCACTATCATCTCATTATGATCACCACATCATCATTATCATCACAATCACCATCACAACCTACCACTACCATCATCTCCACCATTTTTCATTTACCGCCATCACCTTCATCAACAACATCCACCATCACCGCCCCACCATCACCATCATCATCATGATCACCATCATCATCACCACCATCGCCATCATTATCATCATCATCAATAACAACAACAACCTTAATACTGGAGAAGGCGCGTTATGCACGTGTTATCCTCGGGTAAATCAGCTGAGTGGTTGGGTGGGTTACTTGTCCCACCAGGCTCACTGAGGCTCCTTTTCTTACACAAATTTTCATTTATGCCTTTCAGGGTAACTGGTGTGTGTGTTGTGTGTGTGTGTGTGTGTGTGTGTGTGTGTGGGGTGTGTGTGTGTGTGTGTGTGTGTGTGTGTGTGTGTGTGTGTGTGTGCGTGTGCTACTCAGTTGTGTCTTGAGAGGTTGAGTCTAGTTTCTGGAACCTGTTGACACATCAAATAAGAGGTATGTCTTCTTGCCCTTTGCTTTCGCTTTATCCCATCCTAAAAACACAAGTAACCTACCCTCACACTGTTTCTCTGGGGCCCTTGAACTTCTAGTTTCCACCTGTGTTCCCTTGTTTTCTCGTCTCTTGTATTATATATCTCCTCTGTCAGTGTTCCTGACAGATCAAACAGGAGATCGCGATTAGCGAACAGAAGATCGAGTTTTTACAATGCTTGCGCTAAAAGACCCCACACTGGTTTAGTGTTTATAAAACACAACTCCAGTTTTTAAACCAGCCATGTAAGAAATTACTCAGTGTTAAAGATTGGAAAGCCATCCTTAACAGCTAATTAATAGTAAATTATTAATTGTAATAGCATAGTAATTCCATAAAAGAATCCATAATAAAGAATCAATGCTTTCCTATGGTCATTAGAAATACTCAGAGTAGAATAAAACCTAAAACAATACCTGTGAAGCAACAGATGATGGAATTTCGTCTTTATCAGTAGACCTGCAAGCTTTGAAAGTGATGTTCACTCAATTACAAGTCTTTGATGCGAGCAATTCTAGAATATTGTGTAGGTCTTTGATGCGTCCTTCTCTGGATATTGTCTCTAGTTTGTCAGGATATGTGAGAAAAGATAATTTCCCGTTGTGCGCACGCGGCTCCGAAATACAGAGTAAATACTTTGGAACTTGTGGAATGGCCTCCGTTGTAGGAGCTGAATTTATTCCGTCTTGAAATGTGCAGGTCGAGAGTCATAATTCAAACATTATTGTACACTATAAGATAGGGAAACAATTATTGGAGTATTTTTAATGTGGTACAGTCAAACATAACACCAACAACGGGTTTTAAGAAAATTGGCGAAGTAATCGAGTTTAGGAAAGAAAAATATTTCGTCTAAATTCTAAGGAGAAATATGTATCATGGCTTATTTACACTTGTGAGGAATGTTATCGCAGAGCATGCACAGGTATACCCTTCTGTGACTCTGTGATTGGTATATACATTGAGGTGTGTATCTCAGAGTACATACCTAGTAAAGTGTGCCACTCAGTGGGTCTATATCTTGGTATATATACACCGTGAAGTGTATATTTTGGTGAATATAATAAGCAGGAAGGTTATACATCTCTAATTAAAAAATAAGATATCTTCATTATTATGTAAAGGTGTAATGTAACCTTGACAGCTGTTTTTGATGGGCGAGACTAACAGAATAACTCAAATACACAAAGCTACATTAAATTCGTCTCTGACATATACATCACCAGGCCATCATCATGGCTCTATTAAATATTGTTAATACTAAATCCTTCAGCAGAGTATTTACCAGCTATGACAATGGAGTCACTCAGTTTGGAGGGAACCTCCACTACTACACCCGGGGATAACCATGGTATATGTCATCTAGAATGATGGAGTTACATGAGGCTGAGTGAACCACTTTAGCACACTTGGACTACCAGAGTAGTGGCAACTGTAACTGAAGGTAGAGTAACTACCACGTGTAGTAATCTGTTTGTGATATTTTTGTCAGTTAGAAGAGTCAACATATACGGAAAACAGTTAAGAGTTATGCTCCGTGTGCCATAAACAAGATGAGCACTTTTTCATTTATTATTAAATTTAAG